>JAVQJG010043903.1:0-28032 GCA_036024015.1 Craterocephalus amniculus | reverse complement strand
TTATTGTTTATTTCCAGTGTGGACCGACGGAGTTTGTGTCGCGCTGCTTTGTGAGTTGTTTTGTTTTTTTTCTGTCCGCGAATCAATGCGTGGTATTGCATGACGCCAGCAGCTCCGCCGAAACCGTACCGTTCCATTTTCGATGGACCCACAACTGAAGTGGGGCCATAAATGGTCCGGAAGGGGTCGGTTTAATGGGTCGCTTCCACAATGGAAACCCTCAAAATAGCGACCCGACCTGTACCGACCCGCTCAGTGGAAACGGGGCAAGAAGGTGGCGGTACTGTGCCAATAAGCTGAATGACTTGCCCGAAAGCTGCCAGAAATAGTACTAAAGAAGTATGAAAAGGACGAAGAAGTAAAGTGATGGATGGTGTTGGAGTTGGAGAAGCCACTGGCCTCGTTTAAATCGGCTGTATGGGAGCATTTAGGTTCTCCAGTGCAATATAATAGTGTTTGCATGCGCATGCGTGCGGTGGCCGCGGTGCATCACGCATCCAGGAAGTACAACATGCTACTGCATCGTTCAACATCACTTAACCGTACTGAAAAACGAAAACCTCCCCACATCTCCGGCTGCATGATAAATATCAAAAAAGTGTTCCAGAGTGTTAATCAGCATGAGGATGAGTAAAAAATTAAGGAATATTATTCTGAGGGGAAAGTATTCTTTTAAACATGCGATTTGTTTAAAATGTATTTTGTCCGTTGTACCCGAACCGTGACTTGTGTGAACCGTTATACCCCTAATATATATAAAAAACACAAGATAATGATGATATCCGATGAACAGGAGCTCGTTATTCCCATAATGGGAATCTGTAGTTACAAACTAGCTCAAAGCTGTTGGTGGATTATAGCTGCTTTGTTCATGTGAAAAAGATGCCGTATGGAGACTAACAAGAGAGAATTTAAATGTTATGACACGCTTACAGCAACAGCAGCGCTTTGGTATTGCCCGTCTGTATCAATATGCTAATTAGGCATGTGTTAAACACACTGACAACATTCCACATTTTCATGAAACTGGAATATCTGACACATGTTTAGTTCATGTTAGAGGCTGAAGAACCTGATCTGCTCAAAACAAACTAGGCTAAATGACTATTAAACAAAAAAGCAGGTTTGCATGATGTTAAACTTATTAACCTGTCTTTGGTGAGGAGATTGATGCTCGATACTGGAGGCATCAGCTCCATTTTGCCCATGGTCCAGCTTGGTGTGTAGATGCAGTCCTCTGGCAGTTTGACAGGCAGTAGACACTGACTGGGTAGTGTCTTCAGGGGCGCGTACATAGAACAACCAAGGAATGACTGACACGCCTCTGGCTTGTAGACAAAGGAAAAGTCCTGAAATCATAAAAAAAAAAGTCAGTTTATAAAGAAGAAAAACCTCACTGATATAGATTTAACGGAAGCTTTTCTCCAGAGAGTCAGTCGTGTCATAGCACCTTTATTTCAGTAGGCTTGGGGCTGCAGAAACCCTCCTCCACCTCCATCTTATAGTGGCTGCTAAGCTGGCTCCCATCCAACAGGGTGAGGCTCGCCCCCGTTTCCAGGCTGTCCTTGCTTCCGGAGTTCATGGGGGAGTAGCCCTGTTGCTCCAGGGAGGGTGGGGTGGGAAACATCTGGTGTAGGTCTGCTGAGCCTGTACAGGCAAGACATTAATTCTCTGTAAACATGTAGAAATATCATGATGCACAATTACTGGCTGATGCTTGGTTTCCTTACTTATGCAAGACAGGGTGTCCATCGAGCCGGGTTTGGAGTCTTTACTGCCAAACTTGTCCTCTGCACCAACTCCAGCTCTCCTGGTTCCAGGCTGTGCGACAGACAACAACAAACAATATTCAAGCACATTTTCCAGCATGTAAACTGTAAAGATGTAAAAACTACACCAGCCGTACGTCCCTTACCGCCAGTTCATCTTCATCAGAGTTGAAGATTTTATCCAGATCACTGTAGGACACGGCCAAGTCGTTCTCATGGATCAGGCTGGTTGAGGTTGAAGGTTTACTGCCAGATGGACCCTGGCCATCTGCAGCGCATAACAAATCAGAGAGAAGACCTTCAACAAAATGCAAGTCCCCAAATATTTTATTTAATCAAAATGTCAAGGCTGGAGGCTAAACAAAGGTTTATAAAAAGAGAAGACATGCTCACCATCTGCAGAACCGCCAGCTCCTTCATCCGACTGAACCAAAAAGAACGAGAAAACAGACATTTTAAAGGTAATTCTTTAAAAAAAAAAAGTCAAACAGATCGATCAGGGACAATGCTTTTATTTTCACCTGCATGCAAGGTTCAGATTATCAAACTCCACGGTAAAAAATAAGAAGAAGAAACTTAAAATCAGGAATTCTAAAATTTGTCTTTATCAATTTACCAGTAAACAAAAGCAGGTTAGAGCACCAGGAACCCACCTTATGTTTCTTGTTGCCTTCCTTGTCTGCTGCAGCCTTATCCTTCTTCTCTGTAAAGCTGAACTCCTCGTCGTCTCCCTCTACGAAGGCATAAGGGTCCGGCTCCTCTCCGTGCTCTCCGTCCCCAGCGCTGGACACAAGATGGCTGTTTCTCCTCTGAGTGTAAGTCTTAACCAGCTCTTGGGACACTTTAAGGGGTTGGGAGGAGTCGCACATCAACCTGAGGGGAAGCAAATCGTACAGGTATACATGAGCATTACTTCTAAATAAAAAGCTTTGTTGTAACTTATTTAAAAGCTGACAGAAAGAGAGAAACATTTTTAAAAAAAACCTACTCGGTGACAGAGACAACCCCTTCTGCGCCCCCTCCGTGATCATCTCGTACTTTATCCACAGGCAGCGGAGGTGGCAGGAAGTTCGAGTCTCTCTTCCTGGGCAGGCTGAAATATTTCCAGGGGTTGTGAGCGGAGTCCTCGCCGGGGCCGATGGCTGAGCCTACAAACACGGTGGGCTCAGAGCTTTCGCTGAAGTTTGGAGGTAAGGGCAAAGACACAGGCATGCTCTCCAGCTGGGGCTCATCAGTCAAGCTCTTCTGTGGCATCAGGCAGGGCTCCATGGATGGCGGGTAGAACGGCTGGTGGATGGGCGTGGACGAGTTCTTCATGCCTCCTGGGGTCATGTCGCCTTCGGCCAGATCGCAGGGGTGCGGGCTGAGAGGAGGGGGAGGCGGGGATCCCACCAGGTCTGCGGGAGGGCCGTGCGTGAGTAGCGTGGGAGCTTTGGGCGGGACCGTGTCCACGTGGTGTAGGCTGGGATACGAGCCCTCCTCCTGTGATCTGGGGCAGAGCCTCGGGGTCTGCGGCTCCAGGGACTGCTCCTCGCTCACAGAGTTGCGGTGGTGAAAGGGCGTCTGCAGCCTCCTCTGCTGCTTCTCTCCCTTCTCCGGCTTCTCGCCCAGCTTGTGCTTGGGAAGCGGCTGGGCGGGTTGGCCTGAAGTAGGCGGGTGTCCTGAGGTGCTGCTGGATCGCTGCTTCTGACCCTTATGCCTTTGAAGAAACAAACTTATTACCGCATGCTCACTTTCTTTGAAGCCCACAACAGAAACCAGTGTTGAGCACGTTCCTCTCGGCATACCTTAAGCAGTTGCAAGATGGCCTGTAAGTCGATTCCACAAAATCCCAGAGTCCGGATTTGTCCGGTTCCTCCTCACAGGCCCCATTTGTCAATGCTGTAAACTTCCTCCTGGTAATTCAGATGGACATGTTATCTATCAGTGCAGGGATATTTGAGGAGAAAGCACAAATTTCCTTGATAAGAGAACGGTGAACATACTTGTTCCCTATACGATTGATGTTGTACTCCTGCCACACAGACTCCACCATCTGGCCGGCCAGCCTGCGCGGGATTTTACCCCCATGAAGAGTGTTGTTGGAACTGTAGCAATCCGACGCAGAGGATAACTTCAGCCACCTGTGGGAGGGCTGGTAGTCTGTAGGAAAGCAAAATAATAAGAATTGAAAAAAACAAAACAACAACAAATAAACTCAAGTGTAACCCTGTTGGTACAAAGACTAGAAGCTGATTCATTCTGGGTTCCCCGGAGATCCAGGTCGTACCTGTCTGAGTCTCCTCTGGCGACGTCGGAGGAGTCAGTGTGATGGATGATATGGCAGGATCTCTGTGAGCAGCCTGACCCTGCTGAGCACCAAACTGGCTTCCTGGGGTGTTGGCAGATCCCTGGGAGACCACAGCAGGAAGGTCCGACAGGGGAAGAAGCACGAGGCAGGAAGGGTACACCATCCGTACTCCAGCTGGAAGCAAACATATTAACTCATTTCAGACATTACAAATCATATGTACATACAATACAACAAGATCACCACACCATCATCATCCCAACATCCCGGAAGTTGTCTTCAGTTCAAAAGATTGTGTTCACAGATATTTCTTTTATATACATGAATAAATATCAGACCTGTCCTTTAATATCAATTATAGATATCAAGTTTAATGAAGCTTTACCTGTCGGCCTTCCTGTCACCCATCGCCGCAACATCAAAGTAATAGAAAGCCTTACCGACAAGGACCTCCACAGCTGCCAGAGACTCATCTTCCCAGTCTGTGTCTTCCATCTTTTCTTCCTGGGCCTCCTTGGGATTGGGGCAAATTGGATAAAACTGCCTCCACTCTTCGATGAGCTTCTGAGTAGGGTGGTCTGACATCTTAAACGCCTGGCCAGTGAGGGTCCCATTCAGGCCATATGGGCTCAGGATAACTGCAGGGTAGAGGAGTCAGAACAACACCCATCAGACCCCTGCAGTGATAATCCGGTTGAAAAAAACCCCCACATGCATAAAAACCTAAAAGAACTCAATTCAAGTGTTTCCTACAGAGCATGATTCCTGTGATCATACCTTGCAGGGGGCTGGAGCTCTGCTGCGCGAGGCTGAGATGCTCCTCGCTCAGTCTCTGCAGCGGCTGATGCTGGGCGATCTCCACACTCGTGCACACGTTGCTGTCGCCGTGAACGAAGAAGGTGAAGGCGCAAGAAAGATGCTCGCTGCCAAGTCAAAGACATAGCAGGTATTTCAATGTTTAGGCATTTTAAACGTATCAAAGAAAGGCACAGCAGCAACCTTTCGCGGGCCACTGATATCATCAGGAAATTAAGTTTCCCTAAACAAGAGGAAAGTAAGTAAAATCTACATCTTTTGTATTATGTTTAAGGCAACAGTAGTGGGATGAAACATCAACACCTGTTAACACATCCAATCAGATGACACATGTACAGCTCACTCTGCCTCGCTAGTCTGAATTATTAATCAAAACCTCTTGTAATTTATACATGATCATGAATAAAAGTTATTTTCTCACACCCCTGACATGTTAAAACAATGTCCATCTTTATTTTCTGACTATGTCTGGAGGTCAAGGCAGCTGAACGCACTGAAATAGTACTTGTTGACATGGTTGCTGTAAAACCACAGTGCACACTCAGCATTTTCCAAAGACCGCTGTGTTTACCAGCGAGAGACGGCAGGCGACAGCAAGTCTCCTGTTAAAAGGTGCTGCTCTGGAGCCTCAATACAGACACACACAAACACTTGTAGGGCTCTTTCTAGAACAACAGAAGCTGAACCTTGGAGGACAATAAATTGCATCCTCTTCCAGGCAACAACTCTTTAAGAGCACCTAAAACTCTCGAAAATCAATGAGAAAGTTGCCAGATGGCGCTTGACAAAACAGCTGTGCATTAAACACGAGTCACTTCTAGATGAACATCGTCAAAACGCCGAGGCTCAATTTTAGGGTCTCTTTGGGCCTTTACTCAGGAGAAGAAAGTAAATCTATGTTGGCGCGCTCCAATACGGGCATGAGAGAAAACAGCAGCGCTGAAGCCCATTCTGAATATGACAGATATGCTGGTTAACCTCGAGCTTTTATTCCTACAACAAAAACACAAAGCAGCCTTGCCCTTGGAAAAAATAGAGTTGTTGACATTAAACATCAGCATGGAACTATGCTTCCGCTACTTGCTGACATTATTTCTAAAAAAAAAAAAAAATGCAACACAGCAAATGAATAATTTCACACAATGTGTAAAACCAAAAAAATTATGCAACAAATGATAAAATGAAATTGATGTAATAACGCAATCATACTCCATGACATTGTTACATCTGGTATAGGCCCAGGAAACAGAAATTTTATGCATCTGTCTTTGTTGATGATGGTGTCTCATTCCAAGAAAGTGAAACTCAAATAAGACGGTTTCAGTAAACAGCTTGCAACACAATTTTCTCAACTCAATTCCAAAGAAAAGTCTTAATTATTAAAAGGGTGTGAAAGAGCAGGGGCGGGTCCATTTACTTCCAAGCACAACATTAACAAAAAAGAAAGAACATCGTTCCCTTCTGTCAGAGATAATGAGCCAATATCAAGTTAGTGTTTAAGACGAAAAAGCAGCCAGAATTCAGACACAATCAATGATCTGGCTTTAATCAGACCAGACAGTGCTAAATACAGTAGTGGGAAAACGTTTTCCGACACCCCATGCATTTGGCAAATATCTAATCCAATCCATTTTCTCTAAGCACACTTAAAACAAGAGCATTGCACCAAAGTGCTGTACAATATAAGCAAGAGATAGAAATCATACAAAAGACTAAAACAATAAATAAATGTTCAAAATAGTGCATGAAGAATCACTCTAGGGCTCCAAATGCAATTTATTTAGTACAGTCACAGCAAAAATACAAAAAACTTGAAAACAACCATTGCAATTTTTTAATTTGAAAATATTTGATTGTTTACATTTCTAAGGGTGTCAGAAAACTTTTTCCACCACTGTGATCAATATACAAACATGAAGTATACCATGAGCTTTTGCTCCACTTATTCCTATACTGTCCACAGTGCAACTGCCTGTGGATTGGTGAAGCAAAATAAAACATAAATCTACATTCCATGAAAGCTTTCAGAGAAAATGTAACAACAGTGTTTTTTGCCAATCACCATCCAAATCAGGAAGTTGAAAACAATCTTTATTCTTCAAATCACTCAGTTTAGCTTTGTTGCAGACATCCAGCAGACAACAAATACCAGCTAGGCTAAAACCAACGCAGTGCTAATCCTTGCTATATCTGAAAATCTAAGTTCCCCCTGTGCTTTAATGAAACCAACAAATCAGAAACATCCAACAGATCCACCAGTCTTCCAGTTATCTGATAGTGCCCAGTCTCAGGGCATTTGTCTTTCCTGAAGACTGGCACATAACCTAGCAGCTTACTCGCTTCATACCCTTTGGATTTATCAGTGTTTAACAGTGTGTAGAAGTGTCAACTACATGACTGCAGAAAACAGGTGTTCATTTACATTTCTGTACCTCAAACCAATTTGAAATCCAGTTTCACTAGTAGCTTGAATGCCTGATTTTTTTTACAGAAGCTCGACTACAGATCCAATTTTTTCAAACATTATGTTAATCCCACAACAAAAACAACTATCATACCTTCAGTGCAACAATTTAAATCTTCAATTTGTGATAGCAGACATATAAACAAATGCATAAAAAAAACACTTGATAAATGGCACAAACAAATCCCAAAATATTAAATATAACTAGAACAAGCCTGCTTTAACAGTCTTTGTTTAATATGTTGCATGCAGGCCTTCTAAAGTAGCCTTCAGGGATTAATAAAGAATTTCTGAATATGAATACTGTTCCCAATGAGTGTGTCACGTTTCACAGTTCTCCCAGCTCTGTGTAAAGAAAACTATCAGCCAACCCCCACAAATCTCCACCAATTCTTAAACAGCAGATAATGACTCAGGTTTGGCTTGTCAGCACAAGTAAAGCTCATGATCAGCTGTTCTGCTGCCATATTAACCTTCAGTGACTGAGTTACTGCTTTGGTTTTTATGAAAAAATAAAAAGACATATACAAGTGCCATGAAAATGCGATTTTTGTTCTAAAGGGACCCCATTTGGCCGACTGATGATTATTCTCAGATTTTTAAATCGATCTGAAAACTCTTGAGTCCCCTGAAATAACTTTTTGTTCTTTCAGGGGTGTCTTCTAGGAAGCATCAACTCCAAATTTTTAGATTCAGCTCAACACTGAAATGTGATATCAATGAGGATATATATATATTTAAAAAAAATAAAATAAATCACAAAACCCTGCAGCTTGAGATGCTTCTACTAAAATTATTAACTTTGATTCAGAATTTATGGGACCAAACTTTGTTGTCAGACATTATAAAATTGATCCTACCTTTTATTTTGGATCTTCTCCTCCTTTTGGTAGGGCTTAACAAACCACTTGCCAATGCGGACGAAGCCACGGTTCATGAGGCATCGTTCCAACAGGTTGTGAATGGCTTTGAACAGGAGCGTTCGACACTCGTAGGACAGGCCACTCTCCCACTCGCCATCCTCCTCACCTGAAACAAAACAAAATGAATGCATTACGAGGTATGTCAGACCTGTTTGGTGTGTATTTATAAACTTAGTTTGGTTTACTCACAATAAACTAATGACTGAATGAGCCAACTAAATTTATAAAACACTGGATATTAACCTCTTATCTTATACTGACTCATGTAACAGATAAATATTTATTTCTTTTTTATTCAGAATGAAATAACAATTATTCATTAGATAACCTGGTACTCATTCAATCCTAATCAGGTTAACAAAATTTTGGAACCACTGTACTTCCTTCCAACCACAGTTTAAACCTTTTAACTATCCATGCAGCTTAACTCAAATATGTCAAAATGTTGCCGCCTCCTTATCTGTACGGACCAATCTTTGCCTTCTGCCAGTAACACTTGACCTGAGAAAAGACACCAAATACCTGTCACTGTGTCAACCCCTGAGGGGAATTTTTCAACAAATACAAATGTCAACAAAGCAAGAACAAACAAAAATGAGTCCAAATTATCAAGACCGAGTCAGATGATTCAGATGCACAGCAGCTTGCTCTAATACCACCATGCAAGTCTCTCCTCAAACTGAGAGATAACAGATCCATGGAGCTCAAGCCTTCAAAAACAGGCTAACTTTCATGATTTATCACAATTTGCTTGATTAAAATCTGCAATTATTTAAAGCAGTACAGAAAGATTGACATTACTGTTGTTGAACAAAAAGTTTCCTCAAATGTAACTATCCGACCTGTGACTCTGGTACAACACCTCTCCAGAGTGTGTTATCAGTATCACTTAAGACTTCTGAAGTTGAGGCAGTGACCACGCGGAACCAAATACTGAGATTATACGTGAATACAAATATTTTGGATAGATGTTTGGCTTGGGAATCTATCAAACAGATTCTATCTTTTTTCACGGTGTGAAAAAATCCTTAAAAATAAGAGCCACAAAATTGGGATAAGCCCTTCAGCTGTCACTCAAAAACCAGCACACCACCGTAGTTATGAAAGCTATGTGCGCTGTCACTGTTTCCTTGGAGACAAATATGAGCTTTGCTAGTCAACAACAAGTTTGATTAATGAGACTCATAGTCACCGAGGGCTGTGAAATAATGCCAAGGAAAGGTGGTCTTGTTACCTCAGAGACAGGGAAACGGTTCGGCTTTGCAAGACAAGACATGAAATTTTTGACAGTGCTTTGGTGGTTCTAAGAGCGTACTGTAACTCTAGCAGCAGCATGACAAACATGTAGAAGCACCATAAACAGAAGCATGCAGTGGAATGTATGTTTCTTTGCTGGCGCCAGACGATATGACCAAACTGTGACAATGGGAAGAAACTAAAGATGCGTTAGAATTTCATTTTATAAGTAAAGAACAGGAAAACTAATACTGTTTGGATGGGGAAAATACCTCATTTAAAATATGAACAATAAAACAAATACAAGCAATATTAAGCCACTTTCACACTGAAATTAGCGCGTCGACACAGGTTTTTCAAAGCCGCGTTAACCCACGATCAATCGGCATTTGGCTCCTTTCACATCGCCAAAAAAAACGCGCGTCTGATCCTCTGGTGGCAGCTGCGTTGCTCACAGATGTGAGTCTGGTGATGCAATCACGCTGCGTTCACGTTAACAATGTTACCCAGAGCAACAGAAATCTTGGCAAGTAAACAATAATTGTTGCCATTTTTCTGACTTGTGTAGCCTATTTTTAAGTTAAAGTTTTGTTTAAATAGGTAAAGTAACTATATAGAGCGAGTCAGACAGGAGTTAATGTGCTTTCTTGTTTTGCACTTTAGTCCGTCCAAACAACTCAGCGAGTGGCGGCCGATTTTCCCACAGAATGTAGGCTCCTGAACGCGTGCTCGAAGCAGAGATGTTTTGTTACCTTTGCATGAGAAGCAACTGGCAAGATGTCATGTTGTGGACATGTACCGCCCAAAGTCATCCCAAAATTAGCGGGTCAACCCAGGTCTGGCGTTCACACCGCATGCCGATCGGAGCCGAGCCGTTTAAAGCCGATTTTAACCCGGGTCGCTTGCCGAGTCGATGGACGCGGGTGGACGCGGGTCGCTGAGCCTTTCACATCGCCACCAAAAGCCGCTTGTACGCGGGTTTAAACGGTTTTTTTGACCAGTGTGAAAGGGGTATTTGTAGCTAACAAATCCCGTTTGGTGTGTTTGGCAGTGTTGAAAGAGAACTGAAAGGGATTCCATGTCACCTTTTGGCCACTAGGGGGTTAAATCTCTAACTTCCCACAGGCCACATGCCATTGTTGGAAAATTAAACAGTTTCTATTTTTGGCCTCCTCAGACACTGTTTTCACATTCTCACTTAATTCAGCCCTGAAAACTTTAGGAGAAAAAGTAACTATGCTATTAAAGGTTTGGGTGGCTAGCGAGGATCTAGCATCTGAACACTGTTGCGAAGTCTACAAACAGTTAAAACAGCTGTCAAAGTTTGATATCCTCATAAGGCTCTTCTTGTTTGTACCTGAAATTTTGACTGAGTCAACAGAGATCCTGTGAAACCGTTTTGATGTTTATTGCACATTTTCATATAACATTACCTTTAAGATTCTCCCATTTGGGAGCATAATGACTCAAATACAAATTAAACATTGATCATCTACATTTTGTATAGTTTCTTATGATAATCTTTTCCAGGATCATGCACAAATAAGTTAAAAAAAGCTAAAAAAAAAGGCAACAGAGTGTAAGCAAAACCTTTAATATACAAGCATTAACAGTTTTCATCTTGGCTATACTCCAGTTTGATTTCAGCACTCATTTACAGGAAAGAGCATTTTGGATGATTCTTGATGATGCAATGATTATGTTTTCATATTTTACTGATTGACATAAAATTGCTGGGACACTTATGCTTTTTTAGCTTTGGCTTTGGGAAGCACTTTGACGATGGTGGACACAGATTTGGCTCCTTGGAGGTTCAGAGCTGTGCAGGTGTATGTTCCTTTGTCCACGTCTCTCACTTCATCCACCAGGAGGACAGACTGAAATTGCTGCCGTGCTGGTCCTCCACTGACTGCAGTGATGCTCTCCTGTGTATACAGAGGCCTCCCAATCTACAAACAGCATATGCAACCCACTCAGATGTAAACTCATATAATGAAAGCTGATAAGAGAAACTCTTACGTTTAACAATCATGAGCTATGATTGATAATTAGTTATAGGCTCAAACCTTTAGTTACACCTAACCTACCTAAAAAGACAAGGCAAGCTAACTACTAAGAGCATTTGTCATCTCTAAAGAGGAAAAACGATTTAAGCTGATGAGCTAGGCTTTTATATTCTTTAGGTATTGAAATACATTTTCACTGATCTGTAAAGCTATCAACACGATTAAAGTCATTTTCAACATTTAAGTTGGTGTTAAGGTTTCAGAGCAGTTTCTGACCTGCTGTCCTGGGTAATCCCAGTTAAACTCTATGACCACATCTTGTACTCCCATCACGGTGCAGCTGACACGTAGATTTTCCCCCACAGTCACTGAGCTGGATGACGCATGGATCACCGGAGCAGGAGGAGCCATGGGATCTGATGGCAAATGCTGTTATCAGTAAGCAAACAATGACTCCTGCAGCTAGTCTTGTTAAAAAGGAACATGTTCTTTAAGCTCTACGATTTTCTGAATCTGCTCATGAGGAAGCTGTCTGATCCTCACCATGCCTAAGAATCAATTAAATACAACCTCGAGGATATAATACACTGTGTCATTTACGGTATGTAATAAAAACTGAGGCAAATAGAGGGAGCAGTGTGTAAAAAAATCAAGTCAATTCTTTCTCCCTCTAGAGGAATAAAGAGGACAAGTAGCAGTCATGTGCTGCTAATCAAATGTAATTGATTAATTGATCTCAAGGAGCAGCAACAAAGGTTTTTGCAGTTTTCTGGAATGAAGTACAAAGACCAGATCAGACCAGACCTGCAAGGAGGAAAGACATGCGTAACGGCCAATTTCCTCCAGGTAGGTACAGGTATGCTATTTTGTGAGTTTCCATGGTAAAAGGGGCCCATATAACCAAACTGAACCTTTTGAAAATGGTCAATCATAAATAAAATTAAAAAAAAACACTACCAAACACTACCTGGACCCCGTTCACTTCTATGCCTGTCAGAGAATGGTACAGTTTGGCAAGGGAGAAACTAGTGGCACCTGTCCATTGATTGGGAGACTAAAAATGGCACTTTTCATGATAAAAACAAGCATGAGAGACAAAACACCATGTAAAAGTTGTGTCATGTAACTGTTCCCTCAATGCTGAAAACATAATAAAGAAAAGATGCTAATAAACAACAATGTCTGATCGGCTCTGCAAATAAAACTTCTCACTATCCCATCATTGATGTTAATCATGTCCTAATAATTGTAGTAACAAATGCATTTGGTCTTGACTCTGTTCATTAGGCTACCGATGGTGCAGTGTGCTAAGGTAAAATAGCCGTTCCATACTGACCTGAACTGTACCGCCCAGTATAAATGAGGCTTTACAGTACAGCTGTTGCTGATGATCAGTCGTGGGCATTTAAGACATCTGTGAGACATCCCAACAGGCTTTAAAACTGTACAATGCTCAGGAAAATGACAAAAACCTAAGAGCTCCAAATTACATGTCTCTACAGGCCTCAATGAGCATGTTAGATTTAAAAGTTTCCAAATAAAAGAATACTTTAATAGTATACTTTGTTTGGAAGGTTTGCCAGGAGAAAGCATGGACATATCAGCGTAGGTCAGGTTTATGAAGTTGCATCTGATTAAAACACAAAACGTCCTGAATAAATTCCTGTAGATAAATGAGACCAACGTGAAAATGTTTGGTCACAGTGCACAGCAACTCAAAACAGCTCACAACCTCATTCCAGTACTCAGGATCAGTTATGGAGGGGAGATGGTTTGAGTTTCTTTTGGAGCCTCAGGACTGAGTAGACATCTGGCTTTCACTCGCTTGACTCCTAACTCCTTTCTTTAAGTCTGATAGTTACATGTCACAGCATCTTTTGAAGAGTTTAAGTTGTGCCAAATTTTTAATCATGCAGCCGGACAATGATCCCAAACAGAAGGACCCAGACCTCCACCAGTGCTGTGCATAAATAAATGACCCGAAACCTCATGGAACTGAAGTAACATTGTACAGAAGAGTGGGCCAAAATTCCTCCACAACAATGTGAGAGACCGATAGCATCGTACAGAAAACGATAACTGCTGCAAATATTCTACTAACCACAGAATTATGGGATGTTCTGTTTATCTTCACTGTTTCTGCATTTAGTTAAGTAAATAAATGCAAAGTTGAATGTTTTGTGTTATTGTTCATCTGAGACTATGTGAAGCTAATAAAACCTCTAAAGCAATGCTTCTCAATGATGACCCCTAAGATAACATGCACTGGTGTGGACAAAGCACCTACATGCCCAATATCAGCTTCTCCTACCAAAGCTATTCAGATTTTTCTCTTGGCAGGTACACTAACTTTGTTATTTATGCATTAATGTGTCAAAAAATAAGTTTCTAATTCTCAATTTAGAATCTCTGTCAAATTCTGACAACCCTGATATGAATCCCAAAATGTATTTGATAAATGTCGTCTGTATATCTTATATAACCATCTGCCGACCCACTGAAATGATCTTGTGTCCCCCATGGGGGACGACCACTGGATAGAACTATATTAAATTAAAGGATATTCCTTCTTTTTTAACATAAACAGAATTTGATCTATGCAATGTGACTGCCGTTAAAATGCTATACTTGATGATCAAACTCCAGAAATGGTCAAATTTCATGTCAAAAACAAAACATTCTCAATTTTAATTGAAAATACAAGTTCTGAACAGATCTGAAGTGTCATTTTTGGTGTAAATATTGAATAAAGGGCCATGCTCCCCCATGAGGGGACTAATCGGCAGCACTCACAGTGTACGTAGATGAGCATGTATTTGGTGGAGCTCTGCCTCAGGTTGCCCAGACTGGCCACGCAGTACAGGGCTCCGGCATGGTGAGGCCGGGGTCGATGGATGGTGAAGCCTTTCTTGACGTTAAATGTGATCTCCGTCCTGTCCACAGCCACCTCCACTGGTGGGTACTCGCGGTGAAGAGTCACATTGGCCTCAGGCGACGTCACCTGGCAGGGAAGAACTGTGGGCCAGTTGGTTCTCAGCTGAATCACCTCGTAGTAATCAGACGATGGAACAAATAGTTCCTGTGGATCTAGATATGGCAGATTGATGATAAGACCCATGATATTCACATAAAAACACTTAGAACAGCAAGTGTAAGCATCAATAAAGTTTATTCATCATACCCGGAAAGAAGACAAAGACTTTGGCAGCTTTGTTGTACTCCTTCCTGCAGTCTGTGTCTTCGCAGTACATGGGGTAGCAGGTGTACTCACCTGTGTCTGCCCCTGTTGTGTTGACTAGAGTCAGAGCGCTGTAACGCTCATATTGGACAATCCTGCAGAGAACCAGACAGAAAAATGTCAAGGAGAGGCTTTTACAGATTTTATTACTCTGTTATCATCATGCATGCAAGAATTACAGATATCAATCCATAAAGGTTTATGGCTTTCATAGCTTACTTACTTAAGCCTCCCATCATCATCCTCCTCCAGGTAAGGAGGGACACTCCAGTGAACAGGTTTGCCCCTGCACCTCAACTCCAAAGTGTCTCCTGTCTGCACGCTGATCGTCTCGCCCACCTTCTTAAACTTGCCTCTGTTTAGCACCTTTATGTGTCAAGATGCGACAGTTAAAAAGTTAAAAATAATCACAAACAGATACAGAAATAAGCATTGCTGCATTAGAAGTTTTAGTTTTCTACCTGTGTGAGGAGGCTTTGTGCCTGAGCTGGTGTTGCTTTGGTTTTTGGTTTGGCCGTCGCTGCTCTTGGTCCTTTATTTGTTGATCTACCAAGCTTGATTTTACCTGTTTTGGTTGTCCTCCCTGGTGTGGTCCTCTGTTCTTGTGCATCTTTTTTTTTTTTTGACAAGATTAAAAAAGTTACAAGTTTTCAAACGCGGATCATTTCTGCTGCACAAAGAAATTTCATTTCAGTCACATGCCGGGTTTTCAGAGAAGGCCAACATGTACAGAGAGCTGCACGACCAGAGAATCATGTTACTTACCTAACTCAAAGATTATGGCACAAACAAGGAGAGCGCTCAGCACCAGCCTCCATTTCGACCCAGATAAGTTCATCAAAGGCATGATTGATCGGTGGATTATCAAAGTGGTGTGCTGATTCTTAGTTCATGCAGTTCAACCCACGGGGAAAACTGCTTGAAAGAGAGGAGGAGAGCTAGCTTGCAAAGTGAGGAGTCAGCTGTTTGCGAGAATCACTCAAATTCCTCCTCCTGAGAGTGGCATTAGTCCCCCAAATTCCTCCTGAGTGGCTCAATAGAGGCTTTCAAGCATGTCCGGACCAATGAGGGCCCAGAGCCTAAGGCCCCTCCGTTTGGAGAATGTTTGCTTAGCTGCTGGGCTGGAAGTGTGCTGTGGCTGCAGTCTGGCCCTCACAAATGTCGCCCAAACAAGGCATAAACATTTGGTGCCTTGAAAACTTCATGAATTCCACAAAATTTATGTCCACAGGTCAACCAAAACCTTGGCTTTCATTAGCCAAGTTTTTAACAAAATCACACGATATGGACTTAAGTACTCTCAGAGAGATCAAAGGAGAAACAATTTTGTGTAAGAAAAGATTACACCATAAAAATTCTGCAGTTTTTTATTTTTAAGAAAGTTTCTATTGTGGTATCACATATTTAGTATGGCATGAGATTACACTGTTACCAGTCAATCCTTTTTCCGGCTGTTATTGTTCTATATAAAGTCGTTGGATTGTTTATGTCTCAGAGTTTGCTGTTACGTCTTTCGCACATACACCTACACACATTTACATACAGGTTATTTTCTCCCTCTTATTTCTCTGTTTATTCTACTTTAAATCACAATGCCATCCTTTCATGCTGCTCTACTGTGCCTCTTAGATTTCCTCTTGTATGGTATGTATAGTAGTAACCCTTTAAACCCCGACCCAAGTAAATCTTGTGAGAAAAAGTCTATTTTCTTTCAGCTAGAAAATTTTTTTTGGCCGTTTCACAAAAATATTTTTCAGATATTTATCATTTATTACAGTATAATATGTCAAAATTATTGAGTTATAGTCCACTGGTGTCACACAAGACAAGTTTTATCAAAGTTTCTACCATGAAGTGATGCAAAATGTCTCAGAAACTGTTTATCAGATATGATACACGGGACATTATAGGCTTAAGAAGTGAAAGAAATTATATATCAACTCAGTGTTTTCTTCAGGTCACCATCACACTTTAATTTATAGGAGCTTGTTATTTGTTAGAATTTATGTGGTGAAATTTGAGGAGCCAGAGAGATTTCCGGGGTTGTCTGAGCTCATTCAAGCAATATTTAACATTCAGTGCTTTGAATAAACATTGCTTACGTTGGTTACTCAATGTTTTCCTGCACAGTTTCATGGATTTTCTTAAAACTGATAATGAAACACAACACATTTATTTTTGGCCTAGAGTACAAGTTTCTTTGATTTAATTTTGTGCACATGGACACGAAATCATGTCCACAGAGAGAAAACAACCTCACAGCATGTGGTGAACTGTCACAAGAGGAGGGATAATACGGATACAGTTTTAATGTAGGATAGGGGTTCCTGAGTCCGATCCTGCAACTATCCTGCAACTTATAGATGCATCCTGTCTCCAGCCCACCTGAATCAAATAAGTGCCTGTTAGCAGACCTTTGCAGAGCTGAAGGACCTGCACCAGAGGAAATTCAGCCATTTTTTTCCAGTGTATTGTAGAAGGGATTCTCCTAAAAGGTTTCTGATAGACTGGACTTGGGCAGCCCTGACATGGGACGTTAAAGGTGTTTGATGATGAAGTAGCACAAGTCATCCAGTAAAAAACAAAAAAAGAAACAAGTCTGTCTCAAACCTAGTGCTTCCTGCATTTGATTTTGCTGGAAATGACTTTTTCCTATCACTTTCACTCTCAGTCTGAGTGGATTTAGAGATTAATAACTGACTGTGTCGATGTAAAGTTAAATAATCTAACCTTAACGTAGACATGATGTCTACAACATGTCACAAATCTCTTCCTGGCATGTTCTGTTCAGTAGGAAGCCACACTCACTACTTTCTGTGTAGGTGAAGTTTGGAGTTAATGGCTGGTTTCTTTAGTTTCGTTAGCCTTCCTTTAAGCTGCAGAGCACTGTGGGGAACTTCCATGATGCAGAGACCACCTCTCCCCATCTTTCATTTTCCATTTATGGATTTGTCTGCATTGTTGTCATTAACTGTTTCCCTTTTTATCCCCAACTAGCCCGAACAGATATGATCACCTTTCCTGAGTCCTGTTTTCTTTGAAGTTCTTTCCTGTTTGAGCTGTTTTTCCTCTCTGCAGCTTCATGCACAGGACAGGAGGACTGAAGCTTTGATGCAATGTGTGAAAATCTTTTTCATTAATTATTCAGTAAAATTATGATAATGTGGTCTCATTTTCATTATCATGGATTTTAGCTGTTAAAGTAAATTGTTAGTTATTTATGAACAGGATTTAACTGGACTGAGAGGAGGTGTATCTTTCGTGCCTTGAGCTGACTTTTTGTGCTATACAGATAAGAAAAATTTATCAGATCAGCATGAGTTAAAAACAAGTTTGTATTTTGTTGTTAGTTGGTAAAACTAAAAAATTACTTTTCTGCCATATAAAAGCTGCGTGAAGCTTCCAAAAAATATGTATTTTAATTAAATTCATAACATGTACTCAGCATGAACAATGTAAATCTTTCCTATGAGTGACTTACTAAGCTGTGATTTTGAACAGAACACACATAAGCTGCCTTGAAAGGTCCTTTTGTTCTCATAGAGCTCTGCTCCTATGCAGAATTACAGTACTGCTACAGCAGTGGTTCCCAAAGTGGGGGTCTGGACCCTCACGTGGGTCGCAAGATCATTTCAGGGGGTCACCAGATAATTAGGAAAAAATATATATCCACCATCTATCAAATAAATTTGGGATCATTATCGTTGCTGTCAAAGTAAACCATGAATGATGATAAAATACCAAAGATATCAGAGGGAGGGAGGCTCACAAACACCAATATATGTTTTGGGGGTCGTGGCTCAAAAAGTGTGGGAACCAGTGTACTACATAACTTATTGCTATAAACCTACATGCAGCAGACATCCTCAAAACTTGATTGCTTCTTTATTAATTAAGGAAAACATTTACTGCAATGTTAACAAACATGTACAATGTCCATACTTACACTCAGAAACATGAAACAATTAATACAGTGAACTTTAAATAAGAGGAAAACAGAACATGACATTTCACAAAAACTTTCTTTATCTACATTACACTTTTGTCTAATATGATAAATTAATATTTTAAAAATGATTTGAAAGAAATAAACTGGGCCAATTTATAATCATTTTAATTATAAATACTGAAACAAATTTTCACTTTTCCTTTTTTAAGCAGCCACGTGTAACTAGTTTAGGTTAAAGGCTGGCGGGTACTCACATCGATATATTAAATATATTAAATAATGACAAAACAAACGATGGATTTGTCAGGGTTATTATAAAAATGACATCGTCATTTCCTGCTTTTAAACATTTTACATGTGCAGAGACACATCACGCAGTATTTCAATGTTTCCACATCAGGAACAACAAACTGTAGATAAGCAACAAAGTCCATCAAGATATGATAAAAGTATCACATCAGAACAAAACGGTAGGCCATTTATCTGCATTCACACTGAACCCACTGCCACTCCAGCACTGAGCGCGGGGAAACCAGATCAGCTCTGGTGCTTGTAAAGCAGCAGTCAAAGTTACTCACTGTAACATCTCAGTCCATCAACCGTCGCTCTGAACTCAGAATTTCTCTTCTTTGATGACGCTCTTGTCTGTTGTGGCACTGACTGTATCAATGTTTGTATGATTTCCACTGAGACGCTTCCTCTGCACACTGTAACGGATTCCATACCCAAAATATATGATCAACCCTGCAGAACAAAAGACAGGGGATTTAACAGCTCATCAAGCAACTTGACAAAAACCTCAAAAATATGCCGGTTTAAAAATGATCTTACCCACTAACATCCAGATGCCGTATCGCACCCACGTGTCTCCGCCTAGCTGCACCATCAGGTAGACATTAATGAGTGTACTCACTAAAGGCAAGGCAGGGAGTAAGGGGACCTATGAGCAAACAAAATCAAACATTAACAGGTTTTTCTTTAATTAAAAATGATCAGAAATGAGTTGAATGGAAATGTGCGCCTGTAAAATACCCTCACCATAAAAGTTGCCTTAGTGGGATTTTGTGGGTGCCTCCAGATTAAGAAAAGGATGATCAGCAGGATGAGGCCAAAGATGGCGACGAGCGCCACACTCCACGGCTCTCCCCGAGACAGAGGATCTATGGCCTGGGTCAGGGTGATGCACAGCGCAAGCACAACTAGAACTGCAGAGGATGAAAAAATGTAAGATCTGATTGAGGCGCATTAAAGAAACAATTTTTCCTGAACATGTTTCCAGTCGATAAAAGTATCCAAAAGCAACCAAAGAGCTCCAAAACTCCTTCCTTACATACCAGAGATTATAGTCAGGATCATGACTCTTCGTGCGGTAGCAGAGGTGGGAGATGATGGTGGCTTCAAGATGCCATAGCTGGAGCTGGATTCACTGACCAGCTGGTCTTCGTCTTCAGATGACCCCGTCTGGTACCTTGTTCACACAGAAACAGACAGGGGATAGTTATAAGTTGATATTACACACAGTAATAGTTTAGTAAAAATAAAAATATTAATAAAGAAAAGAAAGTACCTGAGGATGAGGATGCATATTGCCACGAGTGTGTAAGCAAACAATGTACCAATGGACATCATCTCCACCAGGGCTTCCAAATCAAACAGGACAGCCATGACGGCTGGAGAGGAAGATGAAAAGAAGAGTTGCCATAAGTCCACAAAAACACCAACAAAACCTTTAGAAAGGCTCAAATGTTCTTACCGGCAACGATTCCTGATGCTATGGTAGCTACAGCGGGACTGCCCTTGGCCGTCACTTTGGTCAAAGGCTGGAAAAGTAGTCCGTCTCTGGCCATGGCGAACAGAACCCGAGGCATGGGAAACATGGAACCCAGCAGGCTGGAGACACAGGGACATAAAGGTCAAACAACGTTTCCGTCTTTTATAAATGAAACAAAAAGACCGATTGCTTCCAACAATAAATCCATTAAACAAAAGTAACCTTGTCCTTAAAATCTAAGAATTGGTTAATTTTAGTATGATTCAAGAGGCAAACCTGCGCTTGTAGCTATTGTCTCTCTACCTTTTCATTTATTCTTTTTCTACATTTAGCCAATGCAGTTTCTAGAAGCCTCAAAAGCAGGAAATTGTGACAACTTCAGCCATTTGGGATATTTGTTTGTGGTTAAGATGCACTGTAGTAGTAATACCTGGTGGACAGGGCACACAATGACCCCACAGCCACGGCGTACTTGGCAGGACCCCAGCCGACATATTGAAAGGCCACTGGCAGAGGGCTCTTCTCATCCAGCAGGTAGTAAGGCATCATCAGGGTCAGAGCGGCAGACACCGCAAAATAGGCCAGGAAGCAAATCAGAAGTGAGGCTACAATCCCGATGGGGACAGATTTCTGGGGGTCCTTCACCTCCTCTCCTACAGAGACAAAAAAAAAAGCACTTTATCACAAAACGCATGATAAAACCAGAGAGTGTAAGTTAGCTATGGTAGCTTGACCAAAATAAACATGTTTATTTGCTTTTGGAGAAGCTTGTGCAAAGATAAAATAGAAAACAAAAAGAAAAGCTTTTAAAGTCAGTATTTGACACAATTATTTTTTTTTTGTCATGGTCTGAACCAGACGAACTTTATAATAATTTCTTCAAGTAGCCTTTAAGGAATAGTTGATCTGACAAGTTGAATTCACAAAGCTTCAGTTTTTAGTTATATGCCAATTTTTTTTTCTTTTTATCCATTTCCTTGTTTTGTGTCAGGACCTCTTCTAGTAGGGTCTCTTCTTTCTGATGAGGCCTCAGCAAACAGCAGATACATCTCTGGGTCTTTGATGGATTTCCTTTTCCCTTTTTCA
This sequence comes from Craterocephalus amniculus, assembly GCA_036024015.1. Lineage (NCBI taxonomy): Eukaryota > Metazoa > Chordata > Actinopteri > Atheriniformes > Atherinidae > Craterocephalus > Craterocephalus amniculus. Next base: position 6,484 of record JAVQJG010043903.1, on the reverse strand, counting down.
TAACATCATTTTAAGAATCTGTTCATTTGCTGTAAACGTTGCATTCATTTATCTTTAAAAACTTCTTTTATCCTTAATTTGTCCGGCTCACACTTCTACACTGGGTTTTGGTTATCTTCATATTTTGTGATGGGAATATCCATTCATTGTTTGTATTTACATCGCACAATTTCCCTTTGATATAATGAAATCAGGAAAATAGTCTTCTCACCCGTAGTAGCAATGCAGTCAAATCCAACAAAAGCGTAGAAGCATGTTGCAGCTCCGGCCAGTGTCCCAGTAAGGCCATATGGGAAAAATCCACCCACTCCGTAATTACTCGTTACATTGGTGGTTGAAGTCAAGTTACTGCACAAAGGGAGCACGTTACCTCACAGTGAGATAAGCAGGACTGTATTTATTTAAGATTCAAACAAAGACAGGAAATTACTCTTTACCTGGCTTCAGCTGTTGCGTTGATCAAAGCTTCCTCGCTGATCTTCCAGTTGGAGATGTCTCCTTTGATGAATCCGGAGATGGTCACAAACACCAGAACCAGGATGTTGATCGCTGTGAAGATCTTGTTGATCGTGGTTGACTCTTTCACTCCAAACGCCAGCACACCTTTAAGTAAAACACTGTTAATATCTGTGTTTTCCTTTAATTTATTGCTGTCCCAAGTTATGGAGAGCAGTGAGAACCTGAGAGGAGCAGGATCAGGCCAGCTGCAAACACATCTGGGTAAGGCGCCAAGCCGTCGACGTTAATGGATGCATTTTCTTCAAAATACTTGGATATGACGCCGCCGATCAGGTCATCAAAAGTCCCGCTCCAGGCCAGAGCTACGCTAGATGTTCCTGAGCGGAGAGAAGCAATAAACCAATCAGTCATCATTAAACTGCAGTCATAAACCGGAAAAATATAAATGTTTCCTTCCCATCATGATGATATGGGTGTTATTTTTATCTTACAGTCCTGCCTTATCAGGCTGTTAAAATGAATATACCAGGGGGTATAAAGAATTTTTTTAGGAAAAAAACTTTCTATTTAAAAGCAATTGTGGAAAAAAATCTTAATAATTAATCTTTTACCGTCCGTGCTTCCACAGCAGGTAAAAGTTCAGAGAACATCACAACGGAGCATCCTATTGATAGTTGATCATTAACTAGTCTGTGCTCTCAGTGAGCCCCAATCAGCTGTTTTCTAAAGTTAGATAAATATGACAATATAAAAATCATGTTTTAGAGCCAAGGAATACACTAAATACCTGATAAGTTGGTCATTTTTACCTTAAATACGGAAAAACTAAATCATATTTGTTTCAATTAAATAAAGAGTCCTTGATTATTACCAAACAATAACGACAATAACAATTTAAAAAGTGTATCATGCTTACCTATGACATAGGAGAGCAGCAGATTCCAGCCGGTGATAAAAGCCAGCAGCTCTCCAACGGTCACATAGCTGTAAAGGTAAGCTGAGCCTGTTTTGGGAACCCGGGATCCAAACTCTGCGTAGCACAGCCCAGCAAATATAGATGCCAAGGCTGCGATGAAGAAAGAAATGATGATGCTGGGACCGGCTGTTTCTCTGGCCACCTCTCCGGAGAGCACATACACTCCGGCCCCCAAAGTGCTGCCCACGCCGAGGGCCACCAGGTCCAGAGTGGTCAGGCATCGGTTAAAGGTGGACTGCTCCCCGTCAGGTTCGATGGGCTTCCTCCGAGACAAGCTCAGCAGAAAGGATTTCACCACGCTGCACATGCTTCTAGGGTTTGGGTCAGGACGGATGGGTGCAGGAAATATATAAGAAGCAACAGGTTGGAGCGCAGGTTGGTTTTGTTGAGACAGGAGAAAGCAAGTGGAAGAGACAGTGTGGGGAGAGGAGGGAGGGCAGATCAGACTCTGTGTCAGTGAATAATTGTCAAGTCAGCCCCAAAAAGGAACAGCTTTGCTTCAGAGAAACTTCTTCAAGTCAGATTTTGACTTTGCAAAGCACTGAAAAAAAAAGTTTTACATAAAAAGCAGATTAAATCAAACTGATTAATCAAAGAGCAGCTGCTATAAACTCCCCCATCCTCTACTCAACAACCAATTTTCTTCATTACATGATAATATTTGCCAGAATTAATTCATGAAAACCATCACTCACCTCTTGCCTGTACTTTCCTGCCTCCCAGGTGAGCTTAGAAGACACAAAAAGATCCGTCATTCCCTTAAAACATATATTTCTTTTATACAGCCCCTACCTTTATCACCCCCACTGATATGATAGTGCTGATGCCTGGACTTTTCATTGCCGCCCACAGGACAGAAAGTAACGCCCCGCTTGGGGACTGCACTTTACTCAGCCTTCAGCAACAAGCACAATTACTTCCTTGAATAACTCTGTGGAATGTCACAGATGGAAGACAATATTTTGTCATTTGAAAAGTGTCCTCACCTCACCGGCACATGGCAGAGATAATGTCTGCAGTCTGGGGCACCTGGGATCTGTTAACAACAAACAAATATTTAAAGATTTTTTGCCTTTTATAAATGACTGTACCTGTGCTTAACAGCTCCACCAGTTCTTCAGAAAAGTGATTTTTGCACTGATGTTTTGCCTTGAAGTCAGATGCAATTGGATGGTTTCCCCCTAAATTAGCTGTTATTAGCTAATTAGGAGTAGACATGATTACTTAAGTTAAATATAAAGTAGGTTGAATTAAACTGAGGGAAAAAGAAGGTTAATCATATGCATTCAGGTGGATTTTCTCATAACCTCGCTCATGAAATCTGTGGCTTTAATCATCGTCTGATTATAACTTTCCAGATAATCTTCAAGCTCGAGGTCCAGATGCCTCTGTGACTTTGTCGCCTATATGAAACATATGAAAGCAGGAAAAGCAAAAACTGGGGAAATCCAGCTCTCTTCTAACACCCTGACCCTTGAATGGGATTTGCATCATTGCAACGTGTGTTGCAGCTCTGTTTTGCTTCTTCTCTTTTAGGAGCTGTGTTTCCATCTCAATCTGAAGGTGTGCCATGCTATCAGCTCTGAGGGTTTATGAAACAGAGTCACACAAAGCAGCTTTTATGGCGCATTCGTGCTGCAGGCTGCACACTTGCTCTCTGGCAGGTAGAATTTACCTTCTCATCTCCCATCATGGGATTCCAGCTCACCTAATCCCCCCTGGCATCTATTTAAGTGGGAAGGATGTGAGCAGGAAGGCAGCCTGTGCGGACAGTCAAAGGATCTCTGACCAAGCCAAAGCTCTGGCTTCCTATCTTGCGGGATCTTTCCAGCTGAGATACCGTTTCCAAAGGAACAATGGGTAATGCTTAACTAAATAACAGCATCTACACACGTGACATGCAGCTTTATGATCAGAGAGTGAGTTTATCCTGATCACACGAAACCCTTGGTTAATGTACTTTAATGTGGTGTTTATTGCTGCCCCTGTCCATAAAGACACATCAGATGCAGCACTAATCACATATTATATAACATTAAAATACACTCAATCAGGCTGAAGCACAGGTAAAGATTTTAAATCTGACTTGATGATGGTCATTTCTTCCAGTAGATACACAAACGCTTTACCTTTAACTTCAGTCCCACGAGGAGCAACTGGTGACAATAACAGTGCAATGAGGCAAAAATATCCGTACTGTTGACTTGGATGATGGAAACATGATTTTTTACTGCGATATATACAAGACTGGCCTGTGTGACCCTCCCACTCAATGGAATTACTTACAAAGTAGCCTTTCTCACTCCCGACCGGTTTGGATCATAATGTGCTCATTATTGCATGGAAGCCACAGGGTGAGAACTGTGAACCGCAAATCCTGTTCAGAATGTGAGAAATGCTTTTGCTGTCACAACATTTATTGTATTGTTTTTGCAAATTTGTATCTGTACCAACAAAATGTAATTTTTTTGTATCCTGTTGGGTGAAAAGTTTGGGGAAATACTAGGAAAACTGCACAAATAATGAGTTACTTAAAATGACACTAAGTGCTCAGTAAGCCGTGATCATAACTGATTAAATAGATTGTAAAAGAATATTTTCTGAGAATTTTACACATATCTTTTTAAAAAGATGTAACTTGAAAGGGTTTTACATAAAAATACATAATGTTTTTTACAAACATCTTGAATTGCCTGTTCTCCTAGTGTGCAGTGCATTTTGAGGGCAGAAGAGGTCAGTATGCAACAGTGATTCCTCACCACGGTTGCCTTCCTTCCTCCACCAATGTTCCTCAAAGAGTGAAGAAATCAAATGTGACACGAAACTCAAAACCCACTGTGAGAAAAAAAATTGGTACAAAAAAATGCATCAAAATTTTAATCTTTATTTGAATTCATTTGAGCATAAACAGACAAAAACCCCCACAAAAACAGACATAATGATTTTCTGTCTTCAATGACCAAATTTATTCTAGTTAGAAAATATGACTTGAAAATATTCTACAAAGCTCTTGGAAGCTTTCCAGAATCAGGTCTACAATTGTCCTGCAATGACCACTTACCCTAATAAAACATCATTTATTGAATTAAAGACTTTTTCTGAACCTTTGTCTGATAACAACCTATATTTTCTTTCCATGAATTTTCTTTGCTGCATAAAAGCATGTCCATTGTCTTTCTGTTTTACTGCCATGAGCTTGTGTTCAGACAACTCTGTGTTGAATTGATAAATGGCTTTCTGTTTGTGTGATACAGTTTAAAGTAACATTTTAAATGAATTAGGGGACTGCGGTCAGAGAAAATTGTTTTTTAATGTTTCTCCAGACCACATGTAGCTGGACTGATCACGATGACTTGGTGGTTTAAGTGCTGCTGGGAAAAGTATACCTCCTTTTATGCCTAATATTGGCACGTTTACTTCTCAGATAATGTGTTTATTGTGGGATCTGTTAGAAAAACTGTTCTGCAAAACTTCTACCTTTCTTTGCTTATCTTCAAATTTTATGTGTTGCAGGTAGAAAATTCTGGATTTATCAAACTTTTAAGAAAATTAATATGATTTTCAATGAGGATAGGATATTTAGCATTATTGTATTGTACTATTTCACATGAAGCAAAACTCCAATGAATGTCTTTTCAGAGAATAGCTCAGTCTGTTTGATTAGTAAACAAGATAAAATTATTTCTCAAATAGCTGTACCACATAAACAAATAAAGTACAAATTGCTCAATAAATCTTTTCCTTCTCTGATCTTTTTTCCCAGATCAGTCTTATCATGAATGAAAGACTTGTATTGCATGTTTTGACTGGATGTAAGGTCGGAATGACAACAACAATAAAAATGGTGTAAATTTTCAAAGACAAAACTGGGTGTTCTTGGTTTAGCAACCTCATATACCAGCTATAGTTGTCCTACCTTAATCTAAAATCTAACCAACCTAACCAAATGTCAAACCCTTTCCTGATATGCCCCCTGGTGGATTTATCTGGTAACAATCATAATTTACAAGCAAGTATTTGAACAATATGTCCCAACAGAATTGATTACGAGTTTAGAAAGCAAATATGTCAGCTTAAGTAGTTTACACACCTACTTTTAAAACCTCTGTTAAAAGCCTTGTCTTTAGGCCTGTGGTACATGACTTCACCCTCTCTCATCTACAGATATGCTCTTTTTTGCACATTGCTAATTATTGCTTCTTTTATAACCCATTTTGAATAATTGGCTGTTTTAATTCCAATTTTTTTTAATGATATGGGATATTAAATAAAATGTTTTATCATCTATCCGTCATTTGTCCGTGAAGGCCATGGGTCAGGGCAGGTAGACAGGTAAGGACCAGAAGCATTTGGTCAGAACTCTACAACCAGTTAGAGGTGATAGCTTTACCAATATCGACTGCGGATAAGTCATCAAAAACAACCGCTTAAGTTAAAGCTCTTAAGTAATGAAAGAAAATAGCAACACATCACTATATATGATGACAACTTCTAGTAAAACCTGTTACAGTGGTATTTATTGATAACACAGCTGTTGTCAGATCATCACTGATTAATCATTTGCTTGTTTAAAAGAAGAACTATTCAGTTATTACCCAGTAATTGTGTGATAAAACTTGATTGAGTTACTCATCAGTAAATGGTTAGCTAACAGGTAGTTCCCCCCACCAAAAGAAAACACAAAAAGATGATAACTTTACATGTGAATCAGACTTTATTCAATGAATACAAGTGACAAAGTACAAATCTGACATGTGAGTGTCTAAAGGACAAAGAACCTCTTCCTCAGCACATTTTGCAAAAACGTTTTACTTCCTGCTCATCATGGAAATATTACTCATAGGTAAACATGTAAGGACCACGCAATTGGCCTATTTCTAGAATGCAGCTGAAGCATTACTGCAGATATTGATAGAAAACGGCTGATTCATCAGATGGTCTCTATCTGCATGCGCACATCTGTGTTTCTGCTCTCTGTGCCTAACCAAGGAAGATAAGACCTTTAACAATGGCAGGTCAAGATAATCTCTTCTCTACAGATTATGTGTA
>JAVQJG010043889.1:0-16699 GCA_036024015.1 Craterocephalus amniculus | reverse complement strand
CGTCGCGTTACCTCGCGTCAACGCGCGCGGCCGACGTGCCGAACTGACATTAGCGACGCACGGCGGCCATGATGCGTACGCGGACGCGTCGCCAGCAGCAAGTATATCCCAGCCCTAAGTGTGTAAAATTGCAGTTCCCCTCTCATCCACTAGGTGCTGCTGCAAAACAGAGTAATTCCCCATAGACTGGAATGTTAAAAAAGCCAACTTTACAGCCGAATAAACATATTTACAGCCATTTTCAAAACGCCATTTTAGGTTTAAAAGGTCAGGTTTACCTTCAAGAAAACTGTGTGATGAGGGAAAAAAATTATATCACATTCGTTTACATGTTATTTAATCCTAAAATTCTTCATAATCAGGGGCATGTCCCCTGACGGGTGCCAAATATCTGGGAATCTGGAAGCCATTTTTGGACTTTCCGGGAGTCACAAATCTCAAAACGGAGCCAAGATGGCAAAGGAAGGAACCGCCCAATTAGCTTCATTTCAGCTTATCAGAATCATATGGGTCACATGGTTTTAAGGTTCATCCATTTATTTTACAGTCTATGCTTTTCTTAGAACCCTTGTTTGTAAGAACGGTTGGTGAAAGAGACACGTTGTCTGTCAGATAGTAGAAACTGTTGTATTAATTCTTAAACAGGGATGCAGATCTACATGGGCTTTATTTGAGCTAGAACATATAATAAAAATATATAAAATAAAAAACAACATCATCTTTATCCACATAAGAACAAAGTCTAAGCCAAATGCTTTGTCAGTCATCAGTTACCCTGGTGGCATTACATTCTGGTCAAAAAAGGAAGCCACTGGTATTAAAGCACAAAAGCTCCTTGCAGTGCATGGATGGAGGGTTTCCAGGCAAGGCTAATTTATTTGTATAGCACATTTCATGTACAATACTATTCAAAGTGCTTCACATAAAAAATTAAAAGCCTTACAGTGGGATACAAGAGACGCATTAAAAAGACATAAAATAAATTAAATGAAGACAAAAGAGCTGAAGTAAAATAACACAGAACATAAAAGTTATAGTGGGAGGAATTAACAGTGAACGTTGCAACTAGAAAAGCTTTTAACCCTGATTTACAGCAGATGAGAGTTCCAGCAGACCTGCAGGTTTCTGGGAGCTTGTTCCACATGTGAGGAGTGTAAAATCTGATCTGTAAGGAGAGCGTTACAGTTATCCAATCTGGTAAAGATAAATGCATGGACAGCTTCTTCTAAATCCTGTGAAGGCATCAGTCCTTTAATCCTCAATATGTTCTATGAGTGATTACAGACCAACTTCACAACTATGTTTATTTGACTGCTGAAATTCAGGTCTTTCACTTCAAGATCAACCCTCTGAGTCTGTACACTAAGCTGAAAGAGGGAGGCCAGGGGCTATTAAGTGTCAGAGCCACTATCAAAGAAGAAACAACAAAGATCCAGAGGTACATTCAGAAAATGGCCCCCGTAATGAATTGCTAAGTAAGTGCCTCAGGCAGTTGAAGTCCAGCGAGGGAGAAGAGGAGGTAGAACCTCATGAAAGAATAAACCCCTGCATAGCATATACCGATGACAGTCTAAAGAAGTGGCTGATGTCGAGAAGTTGTATAAGGGATAAAGAGGGCTGGTGCCACAAAGTCCTCATTCATGAGTGTGCAAGAAGAGGTACTGAGCATTGGAGTGATAGAGGACTGGATCTATACACCAAACAGAAACCCTGGTGTAAGCTGTGCAGAGACCTCAGAGACAGTCCAGTATATTGTACCAGGTTAAAGATTCAGGCAAGTATGGCATTCAGAGAACTATAACCAGGTGAATGGAATAGTGTGCAAGAACATCTGTATTCATGCAGAGAGGGTCAAGATTTGAAAGGCTATCAAGTGGTGAAAAATTACAGAAGTATGATCCTGTGGGACCATATGCAGACTAATAAACTAGTGATGGCTAACCAACTGGATATCATGGTGGTGGACAAACTACAAAATGAGAAGACAGTGATAGAAGAGAGACTAGCTTGAAGGATGGGAAACTGCCTACATGAAATAACCATCATTCATTTATTTCAGTTTTTTGTTTGTTTATTTTAACCAGTTGCTGAGAGAGACTGATCATTTCCTCCATGAGACTTCTTGTTATGGTCGGTGGACTTTGGCGTGTTTGTTATGTTCGTTTGTCTTTAGTGTTTGGGGATTTTTTGTTTCTTATACTTCATTTTTTCTTTAAACTGTTTCTCCTTTCAGTATTTTAGTCGATTTTCCTTGCCATCTGGTTTGCCTCACACTTGAATCGACTTTGTTAATTATCTATAAATTGTTCTGTTTGTTACACCAGTATAAATTCCATCAGGTTTTCTTTCTATGTGCCAGAGCTTCATTTCCACCTGTTCTGTCTCAGTCCTTTCCTCCATCTCCATTACCAGGCTATTTTGTTCTGTGCATAGCACACCACTGCAGCTCTGTGTGTTTATTTCCAGCAAGTTTTCATTTAAACTTCCTCATGTTTGTCACCTCCTTGGCTTCTGCATTTTTGGCTTCAATGTCAGCATTCACACTGACCCTTTTTATCTAAGTCTTGAAAATTGTTGAAGAGTGAAAGATTTAGAGAATTCCAGAAATTGTTTCTCCATCAGTCCACATGAAGTACAAATATGATTCATACTACACATATTGGCTTTCACTGATAACCGAGTGCTTCTCCCTCTCAGACAAATAGGACCATTTCACGTCAAATAAATAAATGTCTCAGAAAAAAAAAGATGTTGTTAAGGTGTTTTAATAAAAGATTTTACAACCTGAGGAGATGATCGGAAAATGAACTTTTCACTGGCTAACACTGAAAGTAACCTCTCTTAAACAGTACAACACTCATTTTCATTTGAGATTAAGTGTCAAAAGCAAACATCATCTTGAGAGAGAAATAGTCCATCTGCCCTTTGACCAGGACTAACTTTCCATTACATTGACTTAAGATGATTATGTGAGCACTGGGATTTTCACCAGTAACATTGAAAGATTGGAACATAAAATCCAATCCAGTCCAAACAACCCAGCATACTGACTCAACTAAATTTGTTTCTGAAGGGAGGAAACTGTGGCCATTTTATTTCTAGCTGAGAATTTAACAGTCTCATACAATTTAAAGAAATTATCGTGACATGTAGTGAACAGCACCAGTCTGGGATTCAAACCCAGACCAGCTACACTGAGGAGCTAAGAAATGGACAGAATTAGCTTTCTTAATAATGGTGCATACAGCTGTTGTGTGAACCCTACATTGTTTTGACCTTCAAGTCTTTCTGAGAAGAACCTGCTTGATGACTACTTCAGTAAAATAGACATACTGTACAGTATACCTGCCCAGCATCCATCTTTATATTGCTGGAATACAACTTGGGCCGTGACCAGGGGAGCAGGGAAAGTGATTAGTGCCTCCTGCCATCCCTCACTACCACCTGTGTAACTTACCAACATAATGGTAGTCTATGACTGAGTGTGTGGTAACAGACAGATGCGGCTTGTGTGTTTCTGTGTGTGACTTACATAAATTTTCCTCCTAGCAGTTGTTGCACTCGCTCATTCTGACAGTTCCATAGATTAAGGCTCGAGAGGCAACAGGGCTGTTAAGTATTCCGCATGACCCATCTGCACCGGCTGGGCCACACCAAATGGGAACAGAGTGCAGGTGTTGGCACCAAAATGGAGAAAAATGCCATGCTTAAGTATCTTGTCACAGTCAGCTTTTAGTTATTTTGGAACTGAAAATGGAGGCTCTTATTCCCTGTTTAGCATAATGTTTGTTAAACTTCCTTTACCGAGGCACATGTGCAACAGTTATGAATGACAGTAGCATCAGGAGTTTTTGAAGCGCTTGTCTACGACTTGCATTTGTAAAATGTTTTTTTTTTTTCAGATAACTGGACACAATTCAATTATAGCTCCTGAATTTGCTCATATTTTTTTTTCTGTGCAAACAGAAATTGGATCAATTGTTCCTTACAATGCAAAAACCTTTGCTTTTAAATGGTCTTGGCGGATAATATCCACACTCAAATTTGAAGTGGTACTATTAGATTCCAAGCTGGATTCCCATTGTGTTTTCTGGTCGGCAGCTCCAAGCTACTCGTTTAGAAGGCTGATGATTTTGAAAAAGAAATTAGGCTGACAAATTATTACTTTTTTATTGTATTCAAACTATTATTCTCATAATGTGCCTGCACTCCAAATGGCTCATGAGCTGTAAATGTACTTTCACTGTGCCTTTTTAGGTGTTAGGGTTAGGATTTAGACAACAATTAGAGGGACTTTAAGATCAGGTTATGCTGTGCAACATCTGAGCTTTCAAACCTTTCAGAAGTCAATGAGCTGCAAACACACCATCACTACATAGCCTACAACACCTAAGCTTGCTTTTATATACTGCAAAACCAGTTATTAAGCTACTTGGCACCATTTAATTTTTCACGCCCAAAAACAAAATTGATCAACAGAGCAGCTTGAAAGCAGCAGAAAGAGGCAAACTTGCCAATTAGCATGTCAATGCCCCTGTGACACACACCTTATTAAGTTGAGTTTTCTTTGTTTGCTTTGTATCCTTTATGCTGAACAAAAACTCAGTCCTCTAAGGTGGGCAAATAAGCCCCCTAGGAGTTAAGAGTTAAGAAAACCTCAGCATTGCGAGCCTTTGACGAGCTCTGCTTTAATGAACCCTGTCCAGGACACTGGCTCACTCATTCATCACCTTCCAATAACAACAGTCTGACTTCATCAGGGCATCATGCCTGTTTTAACACCTTTTCTTATTCAAACCCAACTTGGTGCTTTAAAAAGTTTATTGGTGATTTGCTGCCCATAATTATCACAATCATTTCACACGTATCTGGCAAAAATTTTCAATAGGTATAGCAGCTCCCTACACTGAACTTTTTAGTAACTGATGTTATTTTTCCCTAATTCCAAGAATTAGTTGGGATCAGATGATTTATTGTGTATTATGTTCTTAGAGCTGGAAGTGAGAGCCCTCTCTTTCACATGACTGTATCTCCATGTGAAACTTAACCATGTTTTTTTGCAGTTCTTTGCTTCTTTTTTCTCTGAGGTCTAGCATGAGCAACGAGCCATGGACAAAGAACAGATAGGTAAGCAGGTGGTTTTGTAATATTAGTGTGTGAGTCAGTGTGTGGGTGTGTGGTAAATTGTAACATCAGTTTGTTTTTTTGTTTTTTTTTCCTCGCTCTGTTTGGAATGGCAGAGCCACAGAAGCGGCTTTTATCAGAGGGCTGTACTGTATATGTGGCGATGTAATGAGGTCACTGTGGATGTGCGGGACGGGCATGGTCTCTATTCTACAGGCAGAGAGATGGAATGTGCAAGGCGGTAGCTGGAGCAGGCAGTGGACCAGTCTGAATAATGAATTCTCTCTCTGTGGCCTGTCTGCTCTATGACAACCTCCCTAAACACACACACACATACTCATACACACACACACACACACAACCCTCTAAAACTATACTTGGATATTGAAAAGTGTCATAGGCTCGGTAGTGTCATGGCAAAGCCAGTGGTAATGGCACGAGAGGAGAAAATGGGAGAGAAGAGCTGAAGGGAAACGGGACAAGCAGAGATGAGGACTGACAGAATGATATGATAAGCCAAGTGTTTCACTGTTAACTTGCCAGATGCAGCAAGTTCTGATTTGTACAATTATAGCACATTTTTTCCTGATGGGCAGTGACAGGTTGGGCCCTGTTTATAGAGGACAGCATGTGGGAGTTATACATGGGCCGGACAGGGAAAAACTTCCTGCTTTGTCTACACACTGACAAATTCTGCTCCACTTTTTTCATATGACAACCAGCAAGCATTACTAAACAGATTAGACTCTGAAACAATGTCAACCAATTTTGAGTTTTACCTGAGGGGGATTTGCTAAATGGCTCTCGCTACAAAAGGACAAAAGATCAGTGCCAAGCCCATGCAGTCTATTAAAAACATGAACACTGGATTTGTGCTAGTTGACATAGACAGGGCGCAAAGCATTTGTTGTTAACTGGGCATGAACTGATCATTTCACACAAGCTTCTGAGAATAAAAAGCAAATTATATTTTGAAAATTAATACACAGAGCTACATCTACTTGATTAACAAACTGCATGATAATGATTAGAATATCCAGCTGTCATATACCCCTTGGGGGAAGATCTGAATGCCAGTTTGGTCTTGAGGTTTCATACCTACTGTATGTGTGATTTCAGAGTGCAGACCAAGCCATAGGGTCAGTCACCTGCCTTGAGAAAAATATCTTAGTCAGTACTCCCCAGAACCAGAATATCAACATGATCTAGGTCCAACAATGTCAGATTATAACATCTACAATGGTGTCATCTTGTCATTTTATATGCAAAAGCAAAATTATCCCTTTCTCCCCATCAAGAGTCATCCAGATTTGTATCTGAAACTTGTCCTTCTTGTGTTCAATATTACAATGTATAGATGATTAAACATTCACAAATCTTGACTGAGGAACACTTTATACCTCTTCTCCATACATACTTGCAGCCATTTGTTTTCCAATTCTTGACTTATTAAAAATGAAAAATGTTGCTGCCATCAAATCTAAGTTGAGCTTATTTCTTTACTTGTCCAATCAAACTTTATTTATAAAGCACTTTAAGATAACACAGTGTTATACACAACACATAGCAGCCCATATAAAACAACACACTAAACCCGTTTCAAAGATAATTATAATTATAAAAGTAATAACTTTCTAGTAAAAGTAGCACAGAACAAACTGTATTTTGCATTTTGTGTGTTGCAACATGTTGTGGTTCTCCACATCATCCTTCTGGTTAAGGTTTCAGGTGGGCTAAAAACCTGAATAACCCGCTTCAGACCATGGTGCTACGATGGCATTTTACATCACCAGTGACAAATTGGGTGTAAGAGAGATAAGCAAGGCAATTTCATAAAGTGACAAATGTGGTTTGCTGCTATAAAATGAACTCTTAAGTGAGGACTCCATGTTTTATTTAATATAATGACATCTGTGCAACTTGTGCAAATGTGAAAGCAGATTCTAGCTTGCCTTATTTTCCCCGGTTGCTCTGTTATGCAGTATGCTCTGAGGACATAAAATCCCAGCAGATCCATGAAATTTCCCAGAAAGTGTTCATCATCCCAGATCCTAAAAAGCCCATATTTGTCCCTTTGAAGAGCTGCAGTTCCATCCTTCTTGTTCAGAGAGCAGATATCTGCCATATGGATTGAGAGAACAGTTGAAATTCCCACCATCTCTTACTCGCTTCTGCCATCTGCGTCTCCGTGCCATAATGTGCCACATCATTTGTTTACCAGTTAGGCTTGATAGACAGAGGAAGGCTGGAATCCTACATTATTAAAGATGACTCACTAAAACATTAGTGGAGATTTGACGTGTTCAAGACACACACTACATCAGTCCCAATCAGAGTAGTACAAGGTTAATATAAGCAGCACAGCCTGATTACCTATTCAGAGCTTCGCCAGCTCAGCCAGTCAACTGAAAAGCAGTACAAACCCAGCTGATATTGACATGGTACCCTATGAATACACAGTGGTCCTTGGTTCAGACTGTTGTCTTCTTTTTTTCCTTTCTTATGTCCTAGCAGTGCCGTAGCCCCAGTTAGTACTCCCCATCTCTGACAGACCATAATAAGCTGGAATCACAGACAAACGACCAAACTCTTCCAAAAAGACATAAAAGAAAGTGCTGTTAATGAAAGTCCCTTGTTGTGAAAATGGAGTAAAACCTGCCATAAATATGCAACGCTTCAGTCAGCCGAGCTTACTGAGCACACTAACAAGGGGACAGCTTTTTGGAGCTGCTGCGCAAGATAAGGGCAACATTTTTGTGGAAGTTGTAAACTGTACAAACGTGTGACAGTTTTTGAGTCTCGGAGGCTTCAAAACAGGGTATGAAATGGATTTGTTGCTTCATCCATGAAGTAATGTGAGGTGAGGGTAGTGATTTCAAAGGAGTATATTAACCAGCTGCTTAAAATGAGAACTGTAATTAAAGTGATGACAGCTTTATTAACACATGCCAAGGAGTGTAGTACTTGATTAGCGGAGAGCTGTTGATTTACATTCTTATATGCGTGCTTGTCGCCCTGCTTGCTCTTTTAAATGTGGTGCAGTAGAGCAACTTTCCCCAGGGACATTGTCAGAAGCTGTCAACTGCTGTGTTTTTCGCCTGCTCTGAAAACTTGTCATTGTTCATGGAGTCAATAGTTATTTGCAGCAAGTGGGTGGTTGGTCAGTAGAATGATTATTGCAGAAGTGTGGTGCAATAACAGTCATAAGACCTTTCTATTTTATTACAGTACCTTCATGTATTTGACTGTGTTCCATTTAAAGACATAACAGCATCTGACACAAGGCAACCTTCACAATCTGGTTTCTCCTTCAACTATTTTGCTTGAATTATTAGTAACCACTGTTACACTCACATATTCACACACACTTGGACTCTCTTTGGGATGTGGGAAGGAAACCAGAGTAACGCGAGAAGCCACACATACACAGGGAGAACATTCTCCACACAGAAGGGAAAAGCTTAATTGATCAGCAGATCTCCTTAAACTAGAACAATAGTTCTCGACCTGTTTTCCGTGAGGACCTTCTTCATGTAACTGCCAACAAACCCAGGATAGTTTCACAGGATTTCTCTACAAGATTTGCATCATATTTAGTTTGATAATGATGGCTTATGAAATGAATTGTCAACATTAGTAATCCTTCTCATATCTGACCTTATCACACACATGTAGGTTATATGGTTTTATTGTGTCACATCTATCAGAAGCTTTTTCAAATTGACTATTCTCTCATTGTTCCCTCTTCTTCCTTTTTAATCCCTTTTTCTTGCACACTGCTTCCTGCTATTAAACATAGAGCTGTTACTGAAACGTATGCCCCTGAATCAGCAACTCTCTAAACTTATTTTTTCATATCTAAATATTTAATAAACTGCTTTTGTGTTTATTGTTATCTTAAGTAACTGGGAAAATGTGCTCACTATCGGCTCACCATCAGCAAGATGGCAAAGCAAGTTCATTTGTATTGCACATTCATGTACAAGGCAAAGTGCTTCACATAAAACATTGGGAGCATTACAGCAGGGTGCAGCGAAGCGTTAAGACATATTAAAAACAAACTTTTAAAGAAAAATGTAATAAAAACAGAGGAACGAAAAGAAACACTCAAAGAAGATAAGATTAAATAAAAGTTATCAGTTTGATAAAAGCTAAAATAATTTTTTTTTTTTACCTGATTAAAAACTGCTGAGTTTCAGCAGACCTGCAGGTTTCCAGGAGTTTGTTCCACAGGTGAGGAGCATAAAACTGAACGCTGCCTCTGTGTTTAGTTCCGACTCTGGGAACAGAAAGTTGACCTGACCTTGATGACCTGTGGATGTGGTTATTTTATAACAAACCAGATGATCCTGGATATATTTTGGCCATAAATCATTTAGTGTTTTGTAAACTAACAGCAGGATTTTTAAGTTGATTCTCTTACAAACAGGACGTCAGTGTAAAGATCTTAGGAGTGGTGTCATATGATCCACTTTCCTGATCTTAGTGAGGAATCGGAGCAGCAGCAGCATTTTGGACTAACTGCAGCTGTCTGATGGACTTTAGGGAGACCTGTGAGGACAGCGTTACAGTAATCTAGTCCTCTAAAGATAAATGTTGGACAAGTTTTTCTAAATCTTGTGGAGACATCCGTCCTTTAATCCTCGATATGTTCTTTAAGTGATAATAGGCTGACCTCACAACTGTCTTTATGTAACTACTGAAGTCCAGGCCTGAGTCCATGACAACATACAGGTTTCTGGTTCTGTTGGTGGTTTTTAACTCAGCCGTCTGCAGTTGGGTGCTGACTTTTATCTTTCTTCCTTGGCTCCAAAAACTATAATTTCCAGTTTAATCAATGCATCCAACCAGAGTTTGGACCAGACGATTGTCTCCAGGTGAGATGGTTATGTATTGGAAAGAGCTGTTGTTGCTTTCTTCTGCCTGCTGACATAACTTTGCATACTTACACCATTTATTGGCTGTTTTGGTTGGAAATTGGCTGCTGCTGCCATGTTAAATGCATAGGGAGTGGATTTTAAAAAACACCCAAAAGGTATGAAACATTTATGCCAGTCTCACTTTTCAAGGGCAATTCTGCCAGTCCCCATCAGCATATCTTTGTTTCACTCCGAGGCGGAAATCCAACACATGAAGAAGAGAAACCGCTCTGAGGGTCCTCCTCTCATTAATGTCTAAATTGTATAGCTGATAGGGCTGGGTTGTGCAGCTTGCCAGGGCCCCATTTCTCTGGGATTTTCCAGCATCACTTGGACAGATGGCAGAAGAAAGCTGCTGTGATTAAGGGAAACACAGAGGGGCCTGAAAGCTAGCAAAGACCACAGCACCATGGCAGTGACACAACCCCAAGATGGAGGTTGAGAGTGAAATTAGTCAGACAGAAAACAATAAAGATGGAGCTCTGCAAGTCTACAATGTTATGAAAGCCACTGGGCAACAAGCTACAGTCTGCATCCCCAATGTCAAGCGAAATTCGTCACCCCTTTGAGCACATCCACACTTTGAGTTTCGATCACTTTCCTCCCATTCTTCCCATTTCATTTAGGTCTTCAGAGCTTCAAAACTAATCCCACAGTTTCCTCTCAAACTACCTTGACTAGTTTTCTCTGATATCTCCAAGTACTGAAATATATAGTCCAGGGAAACTTCAGGCTCTTTTCTCATCGCAGTTGATGTGCAATTTGGCAGAAGGGATGCATAAAAATGAGCAGTTAGGAGCCTTTGGAGTCCAACTGGGGGGCCTAGCTTGAGAAATGAGCTGGCATTTGCAGATAGGCAGGCACAGACTGATGGAGTCACTCTGAGGGGTTCTGAGGAAGAATTTCTCTGCTTTTCTGGGGGGTAAACCAGGCTGTATGCTAAAGGGGTGAAAGCACAGAGGCACTGAGGGATGTAGCATAAGACAGATTGGGTTTGGAATAATAACAGGATCCAAGATGTTTGCATTCTTAGTCCTTTTATTGCTCGCTTAACTTTGGATCCAACCCAGGTTAATTTGTTTTACATCCGTTTGCCCAATGAGAAAATCGCACTGCATTTCTGTTTGATCATCAAGATTAAATGCATTTAAAACAAATACATCATATAGCCGCACATCCTCAACAACACAAATAACTTAAATATTTTCATTTTTTTCTTCTTTGGAGGAATTTAAGAGACGGTCTTCACCAAAACGTTTGGGGGTTTTCAAGATGACAGCCTGAGTTGTTCTGCTTGGAAAAGCAGCCATTTCTAATTAAGCATGGTTTTCAAATAAATGGGTAAACAGAGAAGCCTCCAAACAGTTGTCATCTAAGACTCATGTTAAAGCACACAGGTTACACTTCCTTTTCTCAGAAGAAATGCTCTCTGTTTCACTCAAGAAGTAAAAAATAACTGAGTACGCCATGCATACACCTGCATATACGTAATCATTTACATCGATGTGGGATTTTGTGTTGATTTGCTTGTGTTTGTTTGCGCTTGCCTGAGAGAAATAGGATGAATCATTTACAGTCTGAGGGGTCACTTATTGACTGAATCTAACCCCCTGACAGGACCCAGACAGAATGGAAGCTTAACAAGATTAGTTTTATATATAGCAGCGGTAATGGGAACCTCTCTGGAGGTTCTGCTGCTGCTGATTTGTGCCCTTCTACCCAGATTTGAGCATTTCGCACACTGCCTCTCTCCACTGGGAAACTCCTGATGCATTACAGCTGCAATGGATCAATCAAACTACCCACTCCCAGCTCTCCCGTCTCTCTGCTCGCTGCCTGCCAGGACAGCGATTCCTCAGGCTGAACCTTCTGATTCTGTAATGCCCAGGCATGCCTGTCCACCTCCACCACCAGTTAGGCGAATCACTAACAGAACGGGCACCTTGTTGGTCTTCGCCCCACCGATAGTCAAGTCAGGTTAAAGCGAAGGAGCTAAAAATCGAAGGAGTAAAAGAAGTTTGTATTAGAAAATGCGGCTCTGACAAGCTTGTTTTGATTAATGGACCCCTCTCTGCTGGTGAGTGAAGAATTATCAGAGACCTGGATGGCTCATTCGTCACTGTCAGCCCTAGGCCTGCAAGCGTGGCGTATCCAGTCCACCAGCCAGTCGCGCTAGCATCTCGCCCTTATCGCTCCCACCTGGTCCTGGAGATGTACGGGGGAAAAAGAGAAGAGACTGGATGATGATGCAAAACACCTGAGGGAACGCAGCTGAGGCTTTGACATTTGGCGGGGACTATGTGCAGTCAACTCCGCCACCCCTCCCTCCCCTTTGCAACTAGCACTGAAATAGATTTATCCTGAGATGTATGGAAGGTTTACTCAGATAACCTGACTGGTAAATGTACACAAGCAGCTGTGCTCATAGGATTAATCATTATCACATAATTGAAGTTAATTTGGAGAAACAAAAAGAGGAGGGATGATAAGAGTCATTCCGTTGAACAATTGAGAGCCAGATAGCGGGATTTGTTTGCATCGAAGCCCAAGGCTCTGTCTGGCCTCTAATTAAGCAGGCATAGACAGCATTAGCAGCAGGAATCTTATCTTTGCCTTTGCCAGGCACCAAAGATGGTGTCCAGGAGCATAAACACTAATTAGCTACCAAGAGTGTGCTTTTAGTGTCAGAAGGCCTCTCTGTTGGGCCTCCTTTGCTGCCCACAATAGAGACACAGATGAAGACTGAAAGCTGCACACACATACATAAATACACACCCTAAAAAAAAGCAAAACTCCTATTTCCATTTTTACGCTCTCTCTTTTTTCATGTACACTTTCTCCCTTTCCGGTTTGTGCACCCACTCCCCAAGTGTACACGGAAGGGAAAGGTAAAGTAGTTGTTTTTCAACGTCAGGCGCCATTCTTTGACACAGACAGCAGACCAAGCTGAACCGGTGATGGATGGGTAGTGGACAGCTGTCGACAGGTAGGAGGACGGCCGGGCCCGCGTATATTTTGTCAATAAACAGCAGCCAGTGGCACTCAATTAGAGGGCTTTATTGACTATGCTGCCCGGTCTGTCAGATGTCAGCTGGTGACACAGGGTGATGTCCTACACCAACACTTTTTCCTAGATTATAGAAAAATCAAAAAGAAGATTGCACAAGCCGAGAAAATAAATAAAGGAAAGAAAGCAGACACAGGTTTTGTTGAAGACTGGAAAGGAGAGGCAGGGTAAGATTTGGAAAGATAAAAAAAATTGAAAGAAGGAAGTGTATGAGGTCTACATTAATCCTCTAAGCATTTCTTTCAAGTACACAGATTTTACGTTGTTAGGTTTATGTTGTGACTTAACACCAAATGTAAACATGTGAATTATTAGTTATTACAAATGGTACCAGTAATTGGCAGGTCTGACACTGTTGTCAGACCTGGCAATTTATTGGCACTTTATTGGCAATTTATTGGCAAACATTTATTCTTGTTGCTAAACAAGTCTAGGTTTAAAAAAAGAATTGCATATATCCTTCGAATCTCTTTCTCAAGAGCGAGAAAATCCTCTAACCACAGCTTGTTTTCAGACACTTCTGCTGCAGTGTGTTGTCTTTTCATTTCACTTCAAACGTCACCACATCTTTTTTTCCATTCAGAAGTGGAAACAAACAGAACCACGGGTAAAGTAATTGGCTTGGAATCTTTTCTGAAAGTAGCTGCATTTACAGATGCAGTGATTCTCATTTTATTTCCAGCCACATATTGACAGTTTTTACATTTTTCTAAAAGAAGGAAGAGTTTTTGCTTTTATTTTCAAACTATGACCTTTATAATGCTACATCTCTCCGTCTCAAACACTTGGATTCAGCTCCTTCCAGAAAAAGGCTGTGTGTTCTGATTGGTCTAAAATGCATAGTGTGCGACAGCTGCTCATTCCTCTTCGAGGTGTTACAAACTAACCATGTGGCAAATTTTATGCAAGAGAGCTTCACGGTGATGCTGTTGAGCAGTTTTTTAATAATATAAAACTGTGTGTAGTTTCTTGACAAAAAGCTGTGCGTGGACACAAATGCAAGACTGTGAATTTACATTGTTTTCACTTGATTTGTAAAATCATGGATAGAAATTACTCTTTAAAAAGTTTAACTGTATACATACAATCCCAAGCCAGTTTTCTTGTCCCCTTGGAAACTCTCATTGGTAAATACACTTCATAATAAGTTTGGGATGTTGTTATTGTTGTTCACAGACTGGCTTTCATTTGGTCTGAATTGGGACGAAAAAAATAAAAGCTCCCTTGGATATTACTAATAATGAATGAGAAGAAACACCATTTTCAATAGTTTCACATTTAACACCTATGTACTGTATGACATCCACTGAGTCTCTCATAATACAGTACTACTCTGAAAATCAGAATATGCTGGAAAAGCTGTTTTAATCAGGCAATTCAATATAAAACGTGAAACAAATGCATTTTATGTACAAAGTACAGATCCAAGAGTTTACTTTCAGAGGCCTGACATTTTTGTATTTAAAATCAATTTTTTTACTGATTTCAAGAAATATTCTTATTTTCTGATTTTTTTAATTTGAGGTTTTCTGAAGCTGCAAATCCTTATCAGCAAAATATAAACAAATAAAAGATTAAATATATTGATTTGCATAATATATGTCCATATGTGTACATTCAATCTTTGAAGTTAAGTTACAAATACTACTCTGGAAATTAGAATATCCTGAATAAGTGCCTGCATTTCTATGCATTTCTGTTACTCAACTTAATTAGTGAGTGGATTTGTGAAACCGTCAGGTTTGAAACCTGGATCAATTTGCATGTTCAACTGAAATTGGCCGGGTTTCCCAGATAAGAATGTTCTTAAGATTTAAGAATGATCTTAAGAAGATCTTACCAAGGAAGGACCGCTAAGTTATGACTGTTTCCTAGATGCCTTCTTAGCTGCATTCTTTAGGTCCATTTAAAAACTCGCTCTATGATCTTCTTAACAGAAGCAATCGAGATGAGGTGCATCGATTAACAACCGGTGATTCAGCCCAGACAGCAGACACAGCGCTGATATTCAAACTAATACGCTGCTGCTGGCCTGAAAATGGCCAAGTTGTATTTAACAGCTGAATTAAATCAGTAAATAAAGCAGGTAGTCTATAAAACACTCCATGAGAAACTGCACACACAGGCTACAAATAGCACAATCAACCAAAAAACGGAGCAACTGCGCACCACCCTTTATGCCCGACGAGATGTTCATCCACAGTCTGGGAAAAATTACTGTTTTATTCTACAGGGAGAAGAAAAATTAACATTTTGGCTGCTTATTGTTGTGCAACATTAGCAAGGTAGCCACTTTAAAAGTGCAAAAATTGTTTCGACAGACAAGGAATCTTCTAACTATTGAACAAGCCAGTCTGGAAGAAAGTTGCTCTCATTTTCATATTCACTTTTAATTTATTTCCCCTTGCATTTTCAAAAAAGTATATACTTTTCTTGGCTTTAGATGGGGGAAAAAAATGTGGTTTTGGTTCAGATACACCTCATTATTATCATTCATTATTCATCATTCATTCATATCATTATATATACTGTGTGTGTGTATATATATATATATATATATACATACAGAATAAACCTTTGAGTGTTAAAGATGTGAAAGACATTTAAACACACTCTTATGCAGTTCCATAGTTTTACATAAACTTTGACATAAATAATCCTTCCAGGTTACATACAGAACTTTACAGTGAACAATTTTCTTCAATGATCTAATTGATTGTTAGCACTCAGCGACATGTGAAACTGCATCTCTTGTTTCTTTATCCCAACAGGAAGTCTTTAAACCACAGGGTACAACATCTGACTTACCTCACAAGAACGGTTAAAACAAAAAAGGGGCTACTGTGTAATTTTAAATGTGCCATTTTAGAAACACAACTTTTTAATTTACATTTTACAGAAGCATCGTTTCTTTTAAAACTGCTGTTAGTGTAATTTACCATAAAACTGTTGTTTTTTATCTCATATAGAAATTATATTATCTATCCAAACAATTTCTATGCTTATTCATTCTGATTTAGGGTTCCCGGGGGTCACATTTAACTAAACACACATGTTTTTGGAGTATAGGAGGAAACTGAAGTGAACTCATGCATGCAGATTTCTTGCTGTGAGGGTATGCTGCTAATCACCACACAGCTGTATTCTTTAAGGAATCTTGTGTTGATTATGACTTTCCAGTTCAGTTTCTTTCTCCTGTCTGTCTGCCTGTTGAGTTCACTGTTTTACTCCTCATAACATCTACATCTCTCTCACCTACTCCCAGCTTCCCTCTCAGCACACACACACTCAAATAGTTTAAATATCATTAGCTGTACTTTTTTGTGTTTTGTACTAAAGCCTTAAAGCAGTATTTTTTCTTTTCTTATATCTAGCTAAAGGAATTGTACCTTGAGCTGTGCCTTTTCCCTGTTTGTTGGCTGCATTGTTTCTGTATTTTGAAGCTTCTATTATATAAAGCTGATGGAGCTTAAATTTACCTTTTTTATGGTACTTTCGCCCTGAGTCACTTCAGATCACTTCAAGTCAGGTTTTTTGCCGTTGTGGGGGGGGGGGGGGGGGGGGGGGGGGGGGGGGGGGGGGGGGGGGG
>JAVQJG010043882.1:0-21108 GCA_036024015.1 Craterocephalus amniculus | reverse complement strand
GCTGTCTATATTTTTCCTGATTAGCAATATCCTGTACTTATCTTTTAATGAATATGAATAACAGAGTAAACCTCTCATGTCTGTTTGTTTATTATTATTATCTTTTTTTTGTTTGTTCGTTTTTTGTTTTTTTTTTGTTTTTTTTTGTTTGTCCGTCAGTCTATAGTCCTGATAACAACTTTTCGTTCTACTATCATATGCATATGTTTTATGGGATATGACTGATATGTCTGTTGTTATTTGTTATATGTAAAAAGCAAAAATAAAATAATTAAAAAAAAATAATAAAATCTTGACTCTGACCTGCATTGTGTGCAGATACGACTGAGAGTGACAGTGCAGTTCTAGGGATATCTTCTGTTTGTTCAGGGAGTGGTGCAGTACACAGATGTACTGGAAGTACTTACATCATGAGAACAAACCATATGCTGCCGAATGGAAAAGAGTGTGGCTAAACAACTGAATATACAATGTTTGATTTTAACTTTTAAAGGAAGATATAAAACACCATTTCAGTTAACTTTTATAGTTCTAAAAAAATACTCCTTAAATACACAGGGCTTGTTTGCACTTAACATTGGAAAGAAAATCATGTAATGGTTGATTGTGCTGCTTCTCTTTTATTTTGCCACTGAATTGACCCCCGATTTCTCAGAATCCAGTCACAGTTGTGACTGTGAAAACATTTATTTGTCATTCTGACTTGATATACAAACACCAAGTCCCTGTTATAAAATGGGCCTTATGACTTGCGGCTGTGTGGGTGTAAAGCCTGATAAAGTGAAAAATGGATTTTAAGAAAGTTCCTAGTAAGAAACAGAAGCAAATTTAAGCTGAAGCTGTTATAAATAGTCAGTCATATGAGGGATGTTGTGACTTTGCTTGATTCATGGTTGTTTTCATTGCTTTTCAGGTTTTAACAGCTGTAGGTCATTTTACTTAAAGACTTGCCCTCAGACAGTGATGCTAGTCTACAGTCAGCATCATGAAGTGTGTTTTTCTATGTAAATAGCAGGATATGAACCCCCATATTACTGTTGGTTTACTCTGTCATTTCCAGAGCGAGGGTACATTTCAATAATTAAACTCAGACAAATGCATCATTTTTTTTCATGACAAATTTCTGCATTATATTATATGTTACCATACAATGATGCAAGAAATTTGAGCATATCCTCATTTAGAGGATATGTTTAAACCTATTTGGGAAGAAACCTGAGCTGCAGATGTCTTTTAAAAGATGTCAGTGTTGCTGTTTTTGAGTAAAGGCTGTATGATACCCACAGCACCAAAATCTGTTTTCCGCTTATGAGGGGCATTGCCCCTTGACGATGAGGATTCTTTGATTGGGTGTGTTGCAGCATCTGATGCAAGTGTTTGATTATTACTGCAATCACATCTCTCTGTGTGGTGCCTTTGATAATACATGTATATTCTGCTCTACAGTCGGGCTTGTTTAATCAGGCATTTTATAATGCCATACCTCCTTATTTTCTATGAATTTAGTTTTTCTGTTCTCAGGACAGACTCCCACTTCTTTATTCATGAGAGAAGAGAAGCAAACATGGAAATCACATCGGGAAGAGAGTTTATTTTCACCAATGTAATTATCTTGTTTACTTAGAAAGTTTAGCAAGCCAGGACTCAGCATTCGTTCTTCCTTCAGCTCTGGATGCAAGATTGTATTTAGCTGCAAATTTCTCTGATTTTGTCTGGTTCACAAACTGTTCACTAAGGAGTGAATCACATTCACAGGAGCCTCCAGGAGCTCAGATACTCCTCATCTCTAGCATTTGGGAGTACCTCTGTTGTTGTATGTATCATTCCAAAAGTTCTCTGTATGTCTTGCTCTTCAGATTTATCCATTTTGTTAAACTGATCATTTTCTGCTTGCTCATTTCTTCATATCCCTTTTCATTCATTGAACAACAATCCTTAGAAATGATGCACCCAGCAGCTTATATTGTATTTGTGTGATGATAATGCAAACTAATACCAGCAATTTCCTGTTCAGATGACTCAAACGTAATCAGTCTTACCCACAGCATTTCTTGACCTTTGTAAAACATGAGAAAATGGATCAAGAATGTCTTTTGCTTCAAATGTTCACTATTTCAAAGAAGGAATATTTTTAATATAATTTTAAAGAAGCTCAGGTCCAGAGCGTGTACTTCTTAACACATTGTCTCTCCCAGAAATCTTGTGCTGTTCATCCAAAACTCACAATGGTGATGAGGACACAATCTTTGCAGCTACTGGCCACCACATGAGGGAGACAAAACTCCAAGAAAACATGAATAGTTAAATTAATGATGGGGATCCTGTATACATTGAAAGGCTCAATGTATGAGAACTACTGACATGTAGTGGTAAAGATGGGCATAGAAATGACTTCATACACCATCCATAGTTTTGATGGACAATCTCCATCAGTGGCCAAAAGTCTTCCAGGATTGAACATGTTTACATCTCTGAGTCGACAACACAACACATATAAACAAAATTGTGTATATGTGTGCTGCCTTCTTCTGTGGGCTTTTTGAGGGGTTCTAGTACATATCAAACAAATGCATACCTACAATTTTAAAGTTCAGAGGGTTCTCACTTTCAAACAGAGCTGTTTGTAAATTCAGAGACACCATTGGGAGTAAAAGTATGTGGACAAGTAGATAGAAATAGCTCCTTCCAAGAGAATTAAAAAAAATTGTTATAAAACACATGTTTCAATGATATATCACAGTTTTCTGTCATTAACATTTGACTTTTTTACACACAGCAGGTTTAAAATTAGAGGCTTTAGACATCCTGTCTCAGGTGTGATGCAAAGAAACTAGTGCATGCATTTGTTACTTAAGATTGGAGAAGTGCAATTCCTTATTACTAGGCTGTCCCAAAAATACTCAAGAAAGCCCCCAGGCGATCAAAAATGGCTTTGTACCTCTTTTTTGTTATGCTGGAGATTTTTCCTTCCTGGGAAAACGTTATTTTTCCTCTTTACTGCCCATTACATGTTCTACATGACATCAAGTTATGTGGTTCCCAAACTTTTTGAGCCTCGACCCCCAAGATGACATATATTGGTGGTCATGACCCTCCCTGCAATTATTGCAGGATCCACTAGGCTTGAAAGCAGTTTGTTTTTTATAAATAAGGATTATGTCAATTTATGCATTAATTTGTTAAAGAATTAAGGTGTTAAATTGAGATTTTCCCCTTTATTAATGGTTTAATTTTGACAGATTTGCCACATTTATTTAATAAATATAGGTTTATATTTTTCACAATTATCTGGCAACCCCCTGAAACGTTCTCACAACCCACATGTGGGTCCCGACCCACAGTTTCAGAAACACTGCTCTATACTGTACAGCCATTTAGGAAACACTGTTATCCAAAGCATCCTACAACACAAGAAGAATAGAGGGTAAAGTGTCTTGTCCAAGGACACAACAACAGTTGACTTCAGCAGGAGTTGGATTTTAACTACCAACCTTCAGGTCATTGGACAACCTGCACTGCCACCTGAGCCACTGCTGCTCAGGATGGGGATTTGCATTTCGTTGGCTTCTTTAGCAGAAGCAGTGCATTTTTCTTATGAATTGGACTGCATTTGATGATAACTGGATAACAGTGAATTGTAGAGAATTGAACTATGACTGTAAAAATGCCTTGAGATGACTTTGTTGTAAGTTGGTTTTATACAAATAAAGCTAAATTTGAAATAAACCAAGAACAGAGATTAAAAGATCATCCAACACAAAAGCATTGTATTTTGATATATCTTTATTAGGGAGCTTTATGTGGCAGTATTAACATATAAAACAACCCATGTTTTGTTTTAGAACATACAAACAATCAAATGTTTCACTTCACAAAGTTCATAAGGCTTGGTTGTCCCAGAAGAGGAGGGAGTTTGTCTCCTTTTTTCAGATTTCTTCTTTTTAAATTAAATCTCCCAGAGCGTTGTATTAAAAGTGACTAAATGACGAAAAAAAACAAAACACAAACACAGCAAAATAGAGAAACAAACAAACAGAAACCCAAAACAAAACAGGAAACAATCAGACTCATCAATTATACAATGAAACAATCTGAATGACAATTGGAAACAATACAGGGACCGTGCAAGAGAGTCCGCTACTGTACATACCCACACAACACTGAAATATTATACAGGTATTCTTCCTCTTATACTGTGTTGTCAGTAGTTTTGCATATATCAGACCTGAGTTCAAATATTTAAAATCTTAAATAAACTATTAAAACACAATTTATTATTCTTAAATAGTTGGAATTCCAGGTCAATTTGTCCTTAAAGGCAGATTCTTTCATTTAAGGTTTCTAAATACTTGACTCATTTCAGAAACTTGTAAATTTGCATTAATACCTCAAATATGACATCAAGTTGTGTGTGGTCTTGATGGTCCTTGTATATGTAATCACAGTTTAATTACAGGCAACAAAGGCTGGACTCTCAGTCCACAGTATACACTGTTGCTCAAACGCTGGAACTTTGTTTCAGCAACTCATATTATGAGCTAGAACCAAAGAGGTTAAATTCCCTTTCAAAGGATGCTAACAAAACTAATGCACAAGCTACAAAGTAAGATAATGCTACAGCGTGACACGTGGCCACAACCTGTTATCACAAAACCAAGAAGCCTGTTTGTCTTTTGCAATGAGTCTGCATGTTTTCGTTTCCACAAACTCAGCAACAGGATTCACATTTTAACACGTGAATGCTTTGATCATTTTCTTTTCCTTTTTCTCCTTTATTTTTATAAATAAAAAGAGCTAATCCCGACTGTTTTTATATGGAAGTCAACTTGCTGTGTTAGCCATAGTGCTAGAATTTAGCTGTGAAGGTCCACAAACACAGAAATAGCATGATGAAGCTAACTGGTGAAACATTTTAGCCTTGTTTCAAGAGTTTACAAAATATTTTCCGATTCACTCATTTATTTTGATCAGACATAAACTGATTGGATCAACTGAGGTAACAACCGCAACGATTAGCAACCACGGCCAGTTTGCCGCTAAAGCAAGACATACAGTACTGCATGATCAGTTAAAACTGCTTAGAGGATCAAATGCTAACTTTCTCTGGGATAATAGCCTTTCCCAGATCAATAAGACCTGTGTCTTTTGTCCTTGAATCTGCTGGTAAACGCAAAGAACATGCACTAAAACTAGGATGGTTGAGACAGCCAAGCCTATATCTAAATTGCTTTACACAGAGAAGACATAAAGGAAGAAATCAAGAAAACCTTCACCTACAGCAGGCTTTTCTTTTTCTTCTTTTTTGTGCCATTGCAATAAACACAGTATTTACAGATGATGCCATGCAATTTGCATTTAGACAAAGCAAAGCTTTGCTCCACAAGCAGAGTTGGGTGGTTTACTTGTAGAAGGATGGAGCAGGTAAATAAAGGCCAAACACCAGTGACAAACTATGCCTGCAGAGTTGCATACATGATGTTCTTTGCTCTCTCTTTTTTTCTTTTAAAGATCTGCAGTGTATTGCAAGCATAATGGTGCCTGTACATACTACAAGACAAACATTTCTGAATGACCTATCTTTCTCTGTTATGGGATGGTGGTGATCATAAAGTAGTGGGCACAGATCAGCATCATCCACTACAGTGAAACTGCTCTTAGCTTGTGTCTGTGAGGTTAAATGACAACGCTGCAGTCGTAGGGATTTGGCCCTTTGCTTTGTTTCCCCATTGAAACTCAGTGCATGTGCTGTAGTAGGAAAATAAAAGATTTTTCCCAGATACGTGTTTCAGCTGTTACTGCATATTCTAATGCATTAGTCTAGAAAGACACATGACAACATGGCTAATCACATGAGGCATTGGATAGATGAGAATGCAGCGGGCTTTCATCATAATGTGAACAACACTGGCCTCTGTAGCAGCCAGAAATAAAGAAAGTGACATCTTATTATGAAATTTTAAGGATTATTTGTTTTCATTAAAGCTCATTTAAAAGCTCTAAAGGATACCCAGGTGAGTGGGCTCCATGTCATGGTTATAATTATAAAGTAGTTCAGAGGTTCAGTGATTTCCACTGTGATTCCTCAAAACTAAACAGTGTTGACTTTTTTAAACATGTAAACTTAAAATGAAATGGATACACATACTGTATATATATATGGAAACTGATGGCAGACAGCCTCAAGCCATATTTATGCCTGGCTTCACATACAGTGTTAGGATATTCTTAAAAGCATAATGTGTGATATTTATGGATAAAGAATATGATGTATGTGGTTATTAGATGCAGTTTTTTTGTGTGTTTTTAGACACTTATTTTCATTTTAAACATAAACGGCTAATGCTTTTTCCTGAGAAGTTCATCCAAAGTGAACGACATTTTGAAAGCAATTTGTTTTTCAAAACTATAGTTTTCATTTTATCTGAATTCATTTCCATGTCTTTGTTCATCCTTTCATTCAGAGCTACGATGACTGACAGGCACTCTCTGTATGCTGAACCACTTTGCTGAAGACTGACGCTTCCAGAAGTCACTGATACCTTTTTTTTTTATCATCACAGCCTCCTCATCTTTTTGTATCATCATGTTACAAAGACTAGCATAGAGACTGTCTTCTTTTTTTATACTTGTCCTGTAAGCACTCTTGGAAAACCAGAAGAATGTTGAATGTGCAACGAAACATTTTCACAGAATCTTTTAGAAATGGCTACAATTAATTTCTAATGTATTTCTGTGACTATAATAGTCGTTTGTCTCTACAAGCAAAATAACAGCAACCATGTTTGTCCAGTCTTAATCAGCATATTCTGCACCACTGCTCAAATGACTCAGCAATGTTACAGTATGGCCGCCTGTTCCTCTGGGCATTTTGAGGCATCTCGTTTCATTATTAAAAGACCCACTAGTAGCCTGAAGTGATGAGCTAACATTTAAAACAAACAAAATGTAGACGTTCAACACAACACACTGTTTATCATCTTTAACTGGCTTAAGTTTACTTTCCTCACCTCATCTGCTTTCAAAATGACATCACATAATCTGAAACAGCTGTAATCTGAAATATTTGTGCTATAACCTCTGTAGGAAAAACCCAGGGCACTACCTATGTTGATGGTAGTTTGAAAAAATAGCATAAGTTTCTCAACATCCCCCTCACCCTGATAAACTACAATAAATTATTGTTGTTGTTTATTTTCTTTAGTAATCTTTTTGTAAACTCTTCTTTTGAAAATAAGCTCAAAGTAGATCCTCTGACTGAAAAATTCCTGAAAGATCTGGATCACATAAAAATATACAAAATGTTAAAAACAACTTATTTAATATTGGTAGCAACTTTGAATATCTTTGTTTTGCTTTTTTTAAATATATATAATGTAGCTCTGACTGGCTATTTTTGTGTATACTGGTATTTAAATCACTTCCTGTTCCCACCCACTCCGTCATGACCAATAGGCTGTAAAACCAATCTGGCAACCTGCTCTGAGGACAGAAACCAATCAGAACCATTGATGATACTTCCTGAAGAACCTCTGTTACAACTCGTCAGCATCAGGAGTGGACAGGTTTTTGAAATGTCTGTTAAATCAAACCAACATCACCTTTTTTTTTTAAAGTCTCCTTTTCTGTCCACAACTTCCATTAGTCTTTGAACACTTGCAGTATTTCCTGCCCCCATTGTTTCAATACATCCCTATGTAAAGTGTCTATCTGAACATGTGATAAAATTTTCTTCACAGAGTAAAGATGGTGTCAAAGTGGTAAATAGATTTACTTGATTCAGTATAATTTAGTAAGAATTAGTCAGAATTACCTTATCAATGAAATGATATAATTTTGTAAGCAGCCACAAACACTGGGCTCCTCCTACACTGTAAACCCGAACAAGTTGAAAATACCCAAAATGTTTGTCATAACTAATTACGTCAAAGTTTTTTTGAGTTAAAATTTTTTGAGTTCCACAAGTTACTCAAAAGATTTAGTACTTTCCCAAAGATTTTAAGTTGTGAAACAAATTTTATGAGTTTGACTAAGCTTAGTAAAATATTTTTTCCCATTTGCAGATTCATTATTTTAACTTAAGAGACACCAATTTTTAAGACTGCAAATAAGATTAAATCCCATTTCTTCCCTTGTAGTGATTTTTCTCTCTCATGTAGTTTCCGGTTTTTCCTCTTCAGTCTGACCACAGATTCTCCATGGCCATGCTGATCTTGCACAGGATCCAGCGGCGAAGTGGACAGTAGTATTCGTAGTGGAACTGCTCAAACTCTGGTGTTTGCCGGATCTCATGGAGGAACGACACGTCGATGTCGGACTCCAGTAGCAGCAGCAGTGTGGGCACAGTGACGAGCAGGATGCCCATCACCACAGCGATGAAGCGGGCCATGCTCAGCAGACAGGTGTTGAATCTCTCATTGGATGACAGCAGGCGCAGGCTGCTGGTCAGGACCCCGCTCATCCTACTTCTTGTCGCCAGACGGGTGCGTTCGTAGGCTCGGTCACGCTCCCTCTCGGCCTCCAGCTGAGCCTGGATGTCAGGGTCTGCGTGGAGCTCCCTCAGCAGCCTGGCAGGACTCTGGACTGGAGAGGAGAAGAGCAGGTCGACACCTCCCTGACTGTCGTCCACTGGGGTAGGAACCATGCTGGCACAAGGGCTGGAGAAAGCAATGAGAATATTCCAACAGGTTCAGAGGTGTATGCAAAGGGATATTATGAAGTTACACATGCTTTCTTCATGTGGAAATATACGGTGCTGCTGAAAAGAAGAGCTATGGCTCTTGCTTAAAGGAGAAGTTCGGAATTTTTTCAACCTGGACCTATTTTCTTGAATGAAATACGATCATTTACTCACCCAGACAGTTTTGGTGTAATTTGAACTCCTTCGGGAGATATTTAGATCCACTCGCGATCAGCACACATCCAGTATAATGTGAGTGAACGGGGCCAGCTCACGCAGCCTCTAAATATGGCAATTTCTGGCACAAAACTCCTTCATTTCACCAATGTTTTGTTATGAATCGCTGGTCCGAACCCTCTGTGAGCTCAAAGCGGCTTGGAGATGAGTTTTTATGGTGAGCCAATAACTTGAAGTGGTGGCTATGATGTCATCACTTCCGGTCGCATCGCAGTGCCTGTAATGCCTGTAAATAACAACGGATCGCAACAAAAAACAACTCTGAGCTGATCACAAGTGGATCTAAATATCTCCCAAATGAGTTCAAGTTACACCAAAACTGTCTGGGTGAGTAAATGATCATACTTAATGCTAGAAAATAGGTCCAGGTTGCAAAATACCGAACGTCTCCTTTAAGTTTGGACAAAAAGTGTACAGGAAATCCAGAGGATGCCGGAAAAAAACAGCAAGCGCAAGGTGCACTGTGAAACAGCAATTATGGATGAAGCTACATACTTTAAACCTATGCACGATCAACTTTGTGTTCTTCTTCGGATGGTCATGGATTATTTACAGATTCAATAAATGAAGTAAATTGTTTATTATTAAGTCTACCATTAGCTCTTATTTTATTTTAGCCTGAAAAGCTGATGAATATTCTTTTTCATCAGCTAACTGTAGATTTTAGTCTTTGTACAGTACTTTGCTGACAAGGGGGTTTATCTTGAAACTTGATATAACTTATTCCCTTGGCTGAAAAGAAATTAAGAGGATGATTAATTAGGGAACACACAATAAAGATGAGAGCCAAACAATTAATATTTAGCTGAAGAAAGTCTTATTAAAAAAGAAAATACTTAATGCAGCTTTTATAGACCTGTAGGCGAGCTCAGAAATGGTGAGAGCACCAGCGACGGCATCATCTTCCTCCAATCCATCTTCAGCTTTGGGTGTTTGAGGTCGGACATTTGAGGTTTCCATGGTAACTCGGGGAGGCTGCAGGTCATTGCCTGAAACGCTGTTTCCACCTTCAGTACTTTGTTGCTCAGTGTCCGCAGGTGCAGCTGAAGGTTCAAGAGGAGACAAGTGGACAGGGTCCTTTACAGGAACTACACCTGGAAACAGACAGAAGAAGATGTAAGGATAAAGTCTGTCAACATGAGAAGTTAAACGCTGAAATAGAGTTCTTATGATGCATATAACAGAGAAAAAGCCACATGAATCAGACTAAGGAGGATGAAACATTGCAATAAATTCAACAATCCAACCTTTTCACCATTACACAGTTTGCTGAATAAATACACAATGTGATGGACCAAAATATTGTTATTCTTTAGAAAAGAAAATCCCAATCCGGATGCTGACTGATTAAAAGCAACTTCTGAGCTGTTGCCACTATGATACACCTCTACAAGGCTAAATAGTTTCTGAATATCTCTTAATACAAAAGTACCAGCCAGCAGTGATCACATTCACAATGTAAATAAATTACATACACATTAGACACAAATTTCATATGCAACTGGGTCAAACTACTTTTTGATGTAATTCAGTGGAACAACCACATGATGGCCTTCCCATCTCACTAGTAGACACAACATGTGCCATGCAAATTGGAAGAGGTAACCGACTTACGGTGAATAATGATACAACCTTGCATGAAACCTGGAAATGAAAGATTTATGAAATTGTTGACGCCTGTGTGGTTGCATATCTAAGAGGTTTTATCCGTGGGACTCCAATGCATGTCTCAGCTAATATTATTACATTTGATCTATAATTGTCCAGGATATGGCAATAACTGAATAAGTTGAAGCTACAATGCACTTGATGTTACATGTATATATCATGCTGTGGGGTTAATCACTCCTGATGAGACACAGACTGACAACAGCACAGCTGTGTGTGGAGTCACTTTACTTTGAGGACTGGACTTAATGAAAAGTTCTGAGATATAATTGATGATATGTGTATTTATGAGGATTAAAAATAAGGTCATATTTCTTCCTGCAGTGGATTATGAATGAACTGGGTAATCACAACATTATTTGGATTTATTCATCAAAAGAAAACTTGAATCAGCACCACTTGATATCAACACTGATTTAACAGTTACACTGCCAACATAATTCCTTATGAATTGAGATGAAATAAACAGTATAAAAAAGAAAATAGGGTGAGAGAGTGAAGAGCTTCAAGAGTGAGTAGTGATAGCTACCATGGAAACAGAGTCAGAAAAAGCCAACAAGTGTGTGAACTCAGATGGTGGTGATGGGGATGGTGGAAGAGCAGAAAGAAACAAGATGGAAATAAAAAATACAGCAGCAATATATCAAACAAACCTAAACAAAAAACAAACTTTTAGATAAGCTGATTTGAATTAAAATGGTATAGAGTTTATTTAAAGTATATACAACTTTAAATTTATGGGTTCAATTCTAACTGATGAGGCCAATGGAAATCCTTTATGGTCTGTTTTCTTCTTTTCTGATTTGACATATTCAACACAAACAAAAATGTGAGGAAATTACATTTGATCATTTATATCTTTTGTGTGCCTCAGAAGCATATTGTGCACACTGAGAAATGTTTGTATTTCATAAGTACAAAATGTTGAAAAGCATTTTGTAAAAAGACATGGGACACAATGAAGCAGTATCAAGCTTACACCATGTCTGAATAAATCTGAAAATGATTTTCTAGATCAGAACTCTAAGTCCTGAAGACACAAGACGGTCACATTGCTGCTCCGGTTTGCCATCCTGTTTATCGTTTCATCTATTTTCTATCACATATGCATAAATACAAGATTATGCTTCGATGAGGTGATTAACACTATAAGGTGCTACATTCCTGTGTCCACCATCCACAGAAACACTCATGCAAACACAGACAGGTGTTTTCCTCCGTTATGCA
Organism: Craterocephalus amniculus; assembly: GCA_036024015.1. Lineage (NCBI taxonomy): Eukaryota > Metazoa > Chordata > Actinopteri > Atheriniformes > Atherinidae > Craterocephalus > Craterocephalus amniculus. Next base: position 9,299 of record JAVQJG010043882.1, on the reverse strand, counting down.
ATTGTGGACAGAACTATTCATCTTTCTCATGCAACTTTATTTTCCTCACCCAAACTCAACCAGAGTATATTTATCTGTGCACATGTACAAACACAGAGCAGATATTTAAGATACTAAATGTTCACTCTGCTCACTGTCTCGACAAATCATCTATATGTGAAGAATAACTGCTTTAAAATTTAAAACTTCACTCACTTAAAATGAAATTTTATTATCTCACTTTGAAAAATTTAATCTTCTTTCTAATATAAAGAGAGCAGCTTTATTTAAAAATGTTAGAATCTAAACATTCAGCAACAGTTCAGCATAACCATATGTTCGCCAGCTAAGGATGGACTTCTGGGGACTGAAATGGAAGAACTTGATCAAATAATCAACCCTCCTTCAGGAAATAAGCCAGTGAGAGAATTATGAAGGTCTTAAAGTATACTCCAAACAGAACATTAGCTCTAGGAAACTGGATTACCAAAATAATGAGATTGTAAATCGTTAAAAAGTCATTGATAACCTAATTGTTTCAGGTTATCTAACATTAACATAAATGTTTATGTTCTTTCTAATTTTAATTTATTTATATGACAGTGAAATGCACAGCAATACATTTACCTTAAAGATCAACATGTTTGGTGCTAGCAAAGCTGCTCATTTCTACCCCCTAACCTTGGACAAGTAGTTGTTAAAACATGCACCAAAATGTAAAAAATAATTGTATTAAAAAAACATTTTATAGACTAAACTTTCCAAACTCACTCCAACAGACCACACAGAGACAACAGCACAAAAAACAATTAAATGTCTACAGGTTTGTTTGGGCAACAACCACTTTTTGATCAGGTGGGAAATCCTCTTTAAGTCTGTCCATTAACAGACTTGTTAATGTAAGAGAAAAAAAAGATTGACCTTATGAGATGTGTTCTCTGATAAAAGAAATACAAAGCAGTTATGAAGAATTTTAAATAAAAGATAATTTGGGAATATTTTATTATATTCTCAAATCTCTGAATATTATGGGTTTTATTCAGATGTTACAGCAGTTGTACAGTCAAATGTTTTGTCTTAGATTTTGAGAGTTCTCATGTATAAGGATCCAGGGGTTTTACAGGTGTTTTACATACCTGAGACCAGCTACTTATACAATATAAAAAGTGTGGAACAATCAGTGTTTAAGTATAGTATGCTGGAAGCATAATAAGCTCAAATATATCTGATATATTCAAATTTTCTAAAATTAACTTTCAAAACACTACCAAGTTTTTTATGGAACTTTTAAACAAAGGTTGTAAATATATGAATTTAGTGGCATTTTTAATGTTTTGGCTATTTATAAAAGATCTGTGGAAAATGTGTAGGTTAGTATTTATTAGATACAGTCTTGTCAACATTTAGGGTATTGGAAAGTTGTAGCCATTTAAGAAATTTGCTTATATGTTAGCAGCCTCTTTCTTTTTTTGTGTGTAGAGCAGTATCATCAGCGTTCATCAACAAGTCAGCATCAGTGCACACAGATAAGAGGTAATTTACATAAATGCTAAAAAAAAAACGGGGTACCTCATTATAGTTGGTTTGAATATGGATTTAATATGGTGCCGGTCACTTAAATATTATTTTATGGTCATAATTAACATTCAGAACACAAGTGTAGATGTTAAAATCATTGCTGTAGCAACTCTTTTCAGTGGTTCTTCACTCAAATCCTCTGTTCACAAAATGACCAAAATGGTGCTGTATGTGGTGCTTTCACACCACATACAGCACCATTTACCACACAGAGATAAGGTTTTGTACTGTGCTGCAGGGTTTTATAGTTTTCAGTCAGAAGTGCAGTGAATAATGTCTTGAAAGACTCAAGATGTTTTGAAGATTATACTCACAGTTTGCATCAGACAGTATCATGTCAATATGTTATGAGCCAATATGATATCTAAACTACAGAAAACTGACAGCTATAAAGAAATCAGTTTATTTCTGCATTCATTCATCTTACTCTGTTCCAGCGTGTTTCTTTGATGCCTGGTGCTGGTTCCGGCGATGCGTCCTCCGTGACCCACAAGTCGCACATAAACGTCCCGAGCTGTGTGATTGGCTATACGAAGATGAAGGCTCCGTCTGGTAGTAATCTTAACCTGGCATCTCAAGGCCTCAGTGACCACTATCGATGATGCTCGTTCATCTGCTGCTTCTCCCAGGTAGAAAACTTCGAGAGGCCCGGCCTGTCCTTCCTCCATCCCTTCCCCCTGGATTCTTTCTGGTGTCACATCCAGGCAGCACGCTCCTGTCTTGCTCTGGCCTCCACAGCTCTGACCGTCACCTGCGTTCGGGTGATCACTTATTCCGACTTCAAAAGTACTCTGCATGAGGCAGCCTCCTACATCACTGCTGTTTCTGTGCTCCAGAAGCTCCATCACTTAGCCTGATGACAAACCTCGAGGCAGCTGTCTGCCCCAGACCCTGACTGACTGAGCCGCTAGCTGGGCTCCAAAGCACACCGCCTATACATACACAGACAGATACGCCGCGAGATGTACACCAGGCGCATACCCCCTCTCATGCACAGACAAGGTGGGTCCTCCTCTGAATGTCAATGATATTAACGTAGAGTGGAAGGGGCATTAGAAGAGGCTCAGGCCCAAAGCTGTTGTTTCTATATATAACCAGGTGGTCCTAGCTGCAGAGGGGCAGCTAATCTAACTCTGATTACAGAGGGGAAGGCCTGACCCTCAACAGGGTGGAAGCCGCTCTTTTTCCTTTCAGGGAGTCTGGCTTTAACTGCCTCTTTTCTCCTAAGATACCATTATTTCTATTTGATTTAGTATATAAGCTACACACAAAGACAAAATAAATGTCATTCAAATACACCCCCTACAGACAAGACATGAGAAAATTATGCATCAATCTCATGATCCCATGGAATGATGTCAGAGAGCAGCCCAAATATGAAGCCTAATCTAAATGAAGCATGCATTTCTTGACACATACTGTGCACAAAATCCATACGCAGACACAAGCGTGCATGTGTTTGCATATGGATTTTGGTAGATAAGAAGGGAACATGTTGTACAAACAGAACAAGGTCAGTGCTGACCTTGGGTCAGCTTCTTGTTTCCCCTCTAATGGCTGAGATTAGTGCTCTGAATATAGAAGGTGATCCTAAACCATCTCGAGGACACTTTATCCCAAAGTCCTTACAGCAGCTTCTTAAAACTGTCAGCATTTGACAGTTAATGGGTATGTGTGTGTACTTGGAGTGAAATTGTGTGCTCTGTATGATTACCACTAAAATAGTACAACAATAACAATAGCTAAACAAAAACGTCTCATTTGAAAACAGCAAATATTTAAATAATTTTGGACAGTCTCTCAGCAGGCTTGATCAAAATGTGGTGAAGCTGTAGACTTTCCATAAGCTTTAAAAGCTTCAGTATATACTGAAACTCCCAATTTTCATGTACAGTAATTATCGGTACTCACTTTAGTGTAAATGAATTTCCATTATTCGGTATTGCCAGCTTTTTACTGTTTTACTTTAAATTATATTTTACTTAGTTGTATACAGGAAAGGAAATGAAGCATTTTCAAATTGAATCTCATGTTATTACTCCGTCTGCATTCTGTCAGTGGTGCTTGATTTAATGACAACCTCCTGCCACTCCCAAACCAACCGACTGAGACAGCTGAGATGGATCCTTGACCCTGAGCCAAGAAAGAATTGATTTTCTTGAAAATGCGATGATAGCGGGAAGAGAAAAAGACAGAAGGGGCAAAAGAAAGAAAAAAAAGCAGATAAACTAAAGAGGTGGTCATAAATTTCTTCACTTAAGGTGTGAGAAACAGGGAAGGGGAAAACAGCATGATTAAACTGTAAGGTCCAAAAGGTTTTTTCTTAGATAGTAAATGTATGTGAGGAAGGAGGGAGGGGTTCAAAATATGGAGGGAAGGTGGTGGAAAGCAGCTCAGAGGTGGAATAAGCCCTACTTGCACTAATTTAGTACAAGAGAGCTGACCAGGTCATGTCGATGGATGGATGAATGGATGAATGGATGGATGGATGGATGGATGAATGGATGAATGGATGGATGGATGGATGGATGGATGGATGAATGGATGGGTTGACGGACAGATGGATGGATAGATGGATGGATGGGTGGGTTGACGGACGGACAGATGGATGGATGGATGGATGGATGGATGGATGGATGGGTTGACGGACAGATGGACAGATGGATGGATGGCTAGAACAACACAGCAATAAAAGCTAAATGGTAAGAATGGGATCTTTAAAGGGATGCTGACAGACAGATTTCTAACACTCAAAACCTTTAATTGATTTCACAAATATTTTACACTGAGTTTTGTCTCTTAGGTTGAATGTTGCTTATGTTAAACAGTTTAAAACTGTTTGTCCTCCTTCTACATGATATTGAGTAAACTTTGAGATAATTATTCTGCTGTCTAATAAAGAAGGCTGAAAATCAGTCTAAGAGACAGGAAAGGTCATTGCTACATGACAACCCTCTGTCCCCCTTTTGCTGACTGCCTGTGTGGTCACATTGGTTTAATACTAGCCAATATAAACAGTAGCCTGTAGGCGGCATTAGGAATTGATTTCCACATGAATAGGTTGTGGTAAGGTCACATTAAGTTTATCTTCAATTTATGTGCATAATGGCCACAGAGATGTTGTCAGGACATTGGTGAGGTCATTAGACAACTTCACATTCGTACACATTTTATGCACTAGATGTTTGCTTCTCATTTTCATTTGCTTTTGCTGTTTGTTTTACATAGGTAAAAAATGCTTTGGGTAATTTCCGTTGTTACTCCTTTTCTCTTGTCCTGTTCATGTTCTTTGATTACATTTAATTATCCGTGTGTTATAAAGAAGGCTGGTTTTATATATACATATAAATATACACTATGTAACCATTAACATAAATCTTTGCCTCTGCTTATGTTTCCCATATCTATTTTCTGATCCATTCTCATAAACAAACCTCAAGACCAAGTTTGTGGATCTATTTTTTTTACTTTTTTCATTCTTTTTATTCTACTCATTCATATTCCCCATCTCTTTATTCTCCTTCCCTATCCCCACTCTTGTGTAATCTTATTCTGTGCTCTTGCCCACCTCTTTCTGTTTCTCCCTATCAACAAGATTTATACTTTAATCAGGTAATAGGTCACAATAGAGAGTGTCAGGAATAATAACAGGGAGAAAAAGTGACATAGAAAAATTGCAACATTCAAAATTGTCATGGGAAACAGTAAAACCAACAGTGATGTGAGCACCTCTTCTGGACTACATAAATCTACAGTGAGAATATTGTGCCTGGGAGGGGAGGGGGTGCAGTTTATTGTTTTTCCTTACTTTGAAATATAACCTACTCATTTATTCAGACATGGTCTACGATTGTGCTGCATATGATTTATTCTGCAAATTCAAAGCCTTTAAAGTGATATAATAGGCAATGCCAATGCATACTCCTTCGGTAAGTTCTGATCACACTTAGGTTTTGATTTACTAAGATCTGAAATAACAGGCCTAGAACTGCTTGTCCCACAAATAAATTGTGCCTGTGTTTCCATGATTTGCGGGTGCTAAGATTGTTTGTGCAAACAGCGTTACACCATGTCAGGATTAACAATAACAGGATTTAGCATGTGCATTGATTCACTGTGTATGGAGAGCAAGAAAGGTGCAAAGAGAAAATAAAGCAGATTGAAATATTAGTGGAAGAAACAAAAAAACAAAAAAACCCTCATAATAAAATCTCAGCAAGTAAGACAAGCGCAGCACACTTTCTGCGAGGTGATTTGTGATTTTAACATTCAAACATATTGTATATGTTTTTATGTGAAGATTTTGTCCGAGTAGTTCAGTCACTGTCTCCAACCAGCCAAGAGAAAATAATCTGAATAAGACTGATGCTCCTCAGAAACCCTGTGGCATTTGATCATTGCCTCTAATTCAAGATGTGGCCGTCTGCATGCATCTGAGCCGGTAAGTACCTGCCCTCCAGAAACGCTAAATACAGGAGCGAGCGCAGTCAGTTCCACAAATAGTAAATCATGTTGCACATGCAAAGCTGATTTATTTGCTTTTACTCTTCCCAGTATGTTGCTTGTTCTGGCAGAAAACATATTCATTCAAGGCAAAAGTGCAAAACGAACTAAGGCGCTATTGTGCCTGTTATGCAGGCACATTCCTAGATGCACCAGTTGTTAAATCGGCTGCAGCAAGTTTTTGCTCCTGCTATCAAGTTTGTGCTTGTTTTAAGAGGTGCAAACCTTTGATAAATCAGGGGCTTTTGCATCGCAAATCAGCTGAGCATCTCAATATGTTCATGTTAAATGTTAATAGTTTTCGCTCATGGAAGTTGACAGGTTGACACAGATGAACAGATACAAAATGGATGGAATGATACATAAAAATAGATGAACACCCCACAACTTATATTTGGAAGTTATATCTTAAAAAATACCAGCGGATTCCACAGATAAGCTCTGATCAGTTCTCTACTGTATATGATTAATAAGATAAATATGAATCTGTTGTTCCCAGGGTTTAAAATTTCCATCGTCTGTTTGCTAAATATGACTTTGTGTGTTTGTTTTACTGCCACTCGAAGATGTAGTCAGCAGTTTTACATAAACATCTATTCCCAGGAAAATGAACTCACAGCTGACAGACCCTATTGGAGAAACACAGAAAACCTTTGATTGAGATTTCATTTTTGATTCAGTGGCTCATGTTAATTTTTTGGCAGCATTTACTATGATGTGAGGAAATTCTATCTGACTCAGTAAAACCCACAGAGTCAGACACACATACACAGAGGCATGGTGGGATCCTCAGGGAGGATCATGGGAGGGGTATTTTTAGCGTGCTGCAATTGGTGTCTCTAGGGAGACAAGGCTGATGGAGCAATGAGCATCAGCTGCTCAATTAACTCCATCTGAGTGTTGCACATGAGCCTTTTCCTCCACCAAGGAGACCCCGTGTGACTTTTCAGAGTCTGTGACAGAAGGGCAAAGGTGCACATCTGTTGTATGTTGTTTATGTATGCAGAGTAAGCATAATCCTCCTACCGCTGTCCATGGCTGTCTCTTCATACTCATTGGTGGAGGGCAGTGCAGGTACCAGAGGCTCCATGTTCATGATGAGATTTTTATGACTCAAAGAGTTAAAACTTCGGCTCTGGCCAAACTGGGCTCTGGAAAAATAACAACAGTCTGTTGAACCATTTTTTTCCTTCTTCTTCTTCCTTTACACACTAGCATCAAGAGAGCTTGTAGTGGATTTTGAGCTCCATAATAACATCATGAGATAATACCAAGTTTTACCTATGATTGTAAATAACTACAGATCTCTTGTTCTTACCTGCGCACTTCTGGCGGCTCTCTCTGAATCTTGGAGCTGGCCTCTATCACCTCCTTGGCCACTTTTCCACTAACAACGAGAATTATCAGTGACATTTTTGACAAAGAACTGCAACTCTAAACTAAAAGCATTCAGAGAGTGCAGACCTCCATCAAGCCATAGGGTCAGTAACCTGAGAAAAGCCCAATGGGTCCACCAGCCCACCCAGTACCCCCTACAGTATATTTTGACCCAGATGCATAATATCAGCATGATCAGGGTCACATAATGTGGGATTATAACATCTACATAGAGATGGCCTGTTGCATTGTTAAGTAACCTTTTGGATATTGCCACACTGATGCATGTGTCCTCTACCAGATGTGCATGGATGCCACAGTGATCCGGTACAGCTAGCTGATGAAATGGAGCAGGGTTAAATGTAAGACTGTAGGCTCAGAGCGCTGTTAGGCTGCAGAAACAGTCCTGTGATCAGTTGCTCAGTAAAAAGCAGCGTTTGCATCTAGAAACTTGATCAGTCTTTGGTATTAGTATACAAAATTGTATAAGGTTTGCATACTGTAGCAGTTATTTAATTTAGAAACAACAATTATCTTTGGCACTTTAGTTGAATATAGGAGTGAAATTATGTTAACAAAGATAAAATGAGAGGTGCAAATGCAAATGACTGAATCTTTAACATTTGACTGAGTTCATTTATTTATCTTTCAAATTTCCCTGCTATAAATTCCAGTTTTCTTTTTCTCTGGTTTTTGTTGTTGTTCACATGCTGTCATCTTGTCTTTTCATGTGTATGAACAAGCTTCCATCTCACCTGTATCTGAACCTGCTGCCTTTGAAGAAGATGTTGCTGCTTGACACTGTCTTGATCTGACTTGACTTTGCACACCTGTTGATAACAAGGAAAAAAGTAACAAAAAGAGACATGCACAGAATTTATTGTTAGATATGACATGAAGTACAAATTGAATGACAGTTTCATAAGTTTCTGGTTTTCATTGAATAGCTTCCAAGTCGACTATAAAGGGATATGCCCCTCTTTAAATCAGGGAATTGGTTTGTGTGTGAAGGTAGAATTTAGTGCACACTGAAGAATCACAGAAATTTCCAGACGAGTGAGCCAAGTTTACCACTTGAAAAGGGGATGGCAAAATAGTGAATTTATCCCAATTCCTGATTATATGTGTTAAGTGTTCTGCTAAGTGTTAATGTTAATTTTGTTCAAACTTTACAATAGGGTGCCACCAAATTCACTCAATTTCTTAGTGAATCTGGAACCAATGAGGGATAAGTCCGGGTTTTATAGTTTAATACATTTTACTTATAGCTTTGTATTCTTGTGAAATTTGATAAATTGGCTAATTACAAGTTAATGATTAGGCTACATCCTCAATTACTATATTATGACATATCTAAATATTAATGATTTTTTTAAAGATGAGTAAATATTTAGTGGTCACTAATACTTACATATTTTGTCTTGAGTGTTAAGATTCATCAGCTGGAAAAAAAGGTAACATCACATCTAATAGCTCTCTTTAACATTTTGGTTAAACATCACTGACTTGGTTTAAACATCTTGACACTAGTGCTGCAGTATTTTATTATTAATTTACCATTCAATAAGGTTTTTATTGCCCCTGGAGTACACTGAGAACTCATAGTGAGTACTTATACCAATATCAGTCCCTGGTTATGTTTCCTGTCATTTTATGACTAACTAACCATGAAGTAATCATCATTTAACCCTCTGGGGTCTAGGGTATAAATGGCCGGTTTTGGCTACTTACTACTACTACTACTACTACCGTCATTTAGCAGACGCTTTTATCCAAAGCGACGTACATTTGAGAGAATAACACAAGCATAAATTCAAGGAGTAGGATACAGTTTGAACAGGTGAACTGCTGGTCATCGATCG
>JAVQJG010043880.1:0-21767 GCA_036024015.1 Craterocephalus amniculus | reverse complement strand
GTAGCCGACGGTGATGGAGGAGGTGAGGATGGACTCCATGATGGCAGTGTAGAAGTGGACCAGCATTGACTGTGGTAGATTAAACTTCTTCAGCTGCCTCAGGAAGTACATCCTCTGCTGAGCCTTCTTGATGAGGAAGCTGATGTTCAGCTCCCATCTGAGGTCCTGGGAGATGATGGTGCCCAGGAAGCGGAAGGACTCCACAGTGCCCCCTGGGGAGCCACACAGGATGATGGGGGAGGGGGAGGATGGGGCTGTGCTCGTTCTGATTTTTCTACTGTTTTGGAAGCATTGAGCTCCAGGTTGTTCTCCCTGCACCAAGCCATTAGATGGGCAATCTTCCATCTGTAAGCCGACTCCGACTGAGTCCAATGAGGGTGGTGTCATCCGCAAACTTCAGGAGCTTGACAGACTGGTGACTGGAGGTGCAGCTGTTGGTGTACAGAGAGAAGAGCAGGGGAGAAAGAATGCAGACTTGCGGGGAGCCGGAGCTGATCGTCCTGGAGTCCAAAGTGTGGCTTCCCAGTCTCAGTCATACAACATCGCATCAACTCTTTCCTTCACACACATTTCCTCAACTGCAGTAAATGCTCTGGAAGCTTGGCTGCTTCATCAGGGAGCTGGGTTAGGCGTCTCTGCAGAAAGGCTCCCATGCTATCCCCGTGGGCCATGTTGGGAACATTTCATCTGCGCACGGGTGATGCAATATGTAAATCAAAAAGCTTCTAAGGGTTGAATTGGATTTCAATTAGCCCAGACATAACCAGGCCAGCAGTTTCTTCATGTTTTATTGATTTTAAGTAAAGTTCCCATGCCTTATCATCACAGTTACTGAACAGTAAAGAGTGGTATCAATTTTCCCACAAGTAAGTAAGTGAAATAGCTTTTTTGAGCAATTTTGTTGGACTTGATAACAAACTGTCAAACTCAAGAGAGTTCAGAGTTAGGTTGGTAAGGTATAAAAAGAGAAAGGCATTCTGCACACACAGCTGACAGGGTCTGCATTCAGTGGGTTAGTTAACAACTCAACATGCTCTGTGTCTGTTCTAGCTGGAGTAGATGTCATGTCTGTTTAAAATGTGTCTCTGGAAGTATGAAAAAAAATTATTTGATCAGAAGTGGCTTTAAAAGCAGATTCAGGGGTTGAGTGCTTGTCAGATGGCTTTGGCTGCATGCTCCAGTCTTCTTTAAGACTGATTACTCACCGCTCCAACCTGCCTCCACCCCCCACACAACTGAAAGAATGTTTGTTGCAGTAACAGAATAAATAGTCCACTGATCGCATTCCATGTCAGAGTGATGAATACAGAGGGAGCCAGAGTCAGCAGCATGGTATATTTCTAAATACCAATGGCTCTGCAAAGCTGTTCATCCTCCTCCGTGTAATTCTCTTTAAATTGTGTTTGGATAGAAAATAACTAATTGAAGAACATACCAAATGTTTGGTGGAGCAAAGCTTCACACCTGCATGTTTTGTGCAATTATAGAGGTTTATGACATAAACCTGCTGATTTGGAGATGGCAGATGCTGAAACCAGAAAGAGCAGAAACATCATATGACACTGAGTCTACAGTGAATCTGAGCATTAGCTATAGAAACCTCCACAACAACGACCAGTGAAAATATGAAGGTTTGACCACACCAGGTCCTGACATAACTATAGAAGTGCAGGAACGGTTTATGAAGTGGTCAGACTGAGCTACTTTGAAATGATTTGCATATTTTCTGCAAATTCATCTCTAGTTCAGCTCTGGGATTGACCAGAGTTAGAAAAGCATCATCCACTGACACCGCGGCAGCTGGAGGATCAGGGAGGACATGTGTACACCATCCAGTCACCGGATCTGATTGCTAACTATGTTCAGCTTAACAGGTGAGCTGGAGAAATCTTAGTTTACAGTAGCCACTGTGTGTTAGCTTGCTAATCTATGCTCAGATCTCTAGTTTTGAGATTTATGTCGGGCTCCTAGAACTTAAAGGTCAGCGTTATTGCTGTCTGTTGAAACTGGATTCTGTTGTAAAGAAGTGTGACATTTGATATTCATGGATTGAGGGGTCTGGGACTCAGACACACGTTGCATTTACAGGGACCTGAGACTTGACTCAGACTCACAATTTCAGATTCTGTTATTTATTTTCTTCATGATCTCCTGTCTGTCAGTCAAGTTAGCTGTAATTCCCCCAATCAAAGCAGTGTCAAAACTTCATATGAACAAAGATGAGTCCATACACACTAAACAATGATTCACTTTTTGTTCAACAAAGGAAATTATTCCTGAATAGCAGAAACGTTTTGGCCTAACCCAGGCTACTTTCTGCGCCTTAGTTACAGCACTGGCCAGTGTTGCGTGGGCCAGAGGTGGTCCGAACAGCCTGGACATAAATCATTGAAGTTCTATGTGTTCCACGTGGTGGTCATGTGGTGAATTTTGTTAAACATGAGCCAAACAAAACTGCAGAAAGCAAAACTGTGGACCATACATGGGTGCAACATTTTGGTCTCTGTGGACTGTCATTTTGTAAAGACTGCATAGGTGATGCTCTTGCATCACTGGGAGGAGCACTAATTGGACATGAATGAAAATGGCCTACTGACCATCTTTCACGTGTGATTTGTGTTCTTTGCTAATCAATAAGTCTAAAATCTAAATCAGGTTGCTCTACTCTGACTTGATGCCCTTTGGTGTGTACAGCAAGCGTATTTTCCTCCACAAAGTCCATGTGTCCTTTTGGTTTGGGACTTTTTCTGCACAGCAAGCGGCAGAGTGCAAAAATAAAAATAAAAAACTACTGCATGGCATGGCTCCCTACTTGGCTTCATTTTCCTGTCAGTGAAGTTATTCCTGGAATTAATAAAACCCAAACTTGCAGGAACCACCTCTAACCAAAAGGTCACAGGGATTTTAAAGCGGATCAATGCAAGTCTGGGTATGTTTACCATTCAGTGCGCACCCCACAGCTGTAGAGGGAGCTCTAGAGTGAGAAATTAGGCGACAGACGAAGAAGAATGTTGTAAACAGAGGCATCTTATGGTTGTCTTGAACAGGCTACGGCTAGTTAGCATGGATTCAAAGGCATCTACTAAAGGTAATTATCAAAGCAGTATAAAAGCAAATACCGAATTGCAGAGTAAACATGCATATTTGTCCAAACGGATTTACGACCGGCCTTACTGCGCTAGTCTTGTGTATCGCGAGACCTCCAAACCAAAACAAGCGCGAGCATCAATGGGCTAAACTGCAAGCGTCGTTTCTGTTAGGGGGAGACCCGATAGAGGAGGAAATGTCCGCTTTTTCATTAGAACAGGTCAGTCAAGCAAAATACTTACTTCTAAGCTGCTGTATGACGATGATAATGCTGCATAGAGCCGATTAAGAGATTCAGGGTCTGTTTCGCCTTTGCAGGTTGTATTGCTGTCTCTGTGTCATTTCATCATATAAAACTATTGTAAGTCTGATTGGATGTGTCCATATCTACAGATTCCTTTTGTCCAAATACTATGAAGAATTGAAATGATTGCTGTGTTGCTATATTGCTTCTAGGAGCTACATGTATAAAGGGGCTGAATTGGAGGGAAACAGTAGTCGCGGTAATAGAAAGAGGCCTTTGGCTATGTCTGGTACAACTCAGATTTTTACTTTTTCTTTTTGGTTTTTCTTTCTTTTTAATTCTCCAGTTTCAGCACATGGCGATCACAAAAGATAGCCTCTATTTCATAGCAACCATCTTCTTTCAGTTTTCTTTGAAATATTTATGTGAATGGCCTGATGCACCTCAGTGATTTAAATATTGGCGGCGTGGGACATTTTTCTCCCTCTGTCTTGCTTCTGTTTACAATCTGTACTGACAACCCTGAGGCTTAAATTGATAGTAAATCAATTTTTGTCTCCAACCTTTTCATAGATTTGTCACTCAATGCTTATTTTCTCAGTTCACTCTAATTAAGTAAAACATAAAGCACATACACACATATTAAGTTTGTATGCAGACACAGCAGCTTTGCTAGTTTGTCACAAAGTAGACTGGAATGATAAATGGCTTTAACACTTGAGGGGGTGCCTGGTTTATACTTGTTTAATTCACATTGGCTGCACTGTTAAGACCTCATTTAGCATCTTTTTATTTCTATCGTAATCTTTCCAGATTGCCTTGTTAGTAGTTGATTGATGGTTATAATTTTTCACTTTTTTTGTCATTATGACAATTATACGTTGTTTTGGTTCATAATGCAGTTAGACTGAAGACTGAAGCTGGATTGAAAATGTTTTGGTGAGATATGCTATGTGCAGATGGTATAAAGATTGTCTGTCACTAACTTTAAAAAAACAAACAGACTTGTAAATTGTCAATGAAACAAACAAACTATTGCATATAAGCGGGATTTTATTTGGAATGTCCATTTATGAGAGCTGCATCTTAGTGACATACACAATGGTCTTTGTATGGCCAAGTTATTTGATTGATTTGTGTTATCAGAAATTGCACATTGCCTTATATTTCATGGAAATAAGTTTGGAAAGAATAAGACATTAGGAAAGCTGTTGTGTTTGTATAGTTTTCCAAATGTTCATGGTCCAGTAGTACTTTGATCCCTAAAAATGAGCTTATTTCTAATTGTAAAACTATATTTGGGTTAGACCTTTGATATTTAAGAAAGCGATTTTTGTTTCTATTGTTGAACGCTTGCCGGAAAAAGAAAAGAAAAAGATTTAGCATCAGTATTCAAATTTAACATATACATACCTGCAAAAGATGAAAAGGGCTATGTCCTGACGCAGATGATATTTATTCCATTTTTCATACTAGCCTGCCCCGGTGCTCTCATTCAAGGTTTTACCTTCCAGCCATTTCACGGAGGTCTCTGACTTTGACCTCAGAGATTATAGTTGTTATTAGGGTATCAATGAGAAGAAAAAAAAGATATTATTTTTCCTTTTAGCCTGGAGTATTTCACATTGTTCATTGATGCTGGAAGCAGAGTTGTGTGACATTGTTTGTCATGCTGCTTTCTGTGGCATTTTGTTTTATTGATGCATTCCACTTTTATGGGATGACCTTTATGAGTATATTACACTCTGTACATTTCAGATGCCAGTTGACTGAGGTAGTTAGGTGATCTTGATATATTCAGATTAAATGAATAAGCACATGCTGACTCCTCTGTGCAATTATTGATAATATTTTCATTGATTCCTGTTTGTTGACTTCAAAATCCTGCAGCTGGTTTGCAAAGCACTGAATTGTTTAGCACCAGAATACATTCAGGATCTTCTGGTCTGTTTTAAACCGAGCAGACCTCTCAGGTCATCAGGGTCATGTTAACTTTCTGAGTGCAAGTTTACTTTCCCAGAGTCAGAACTAAAAATGGAGGGACGACTTAGTTTTTATGCTTCTCACGTGTGGAACAAACTCACAGAAAACTGCAGATCTTGCTTGGCTCTGCACTGCTCTGTTAATTTTCTCTCATAAGCTTGCCTGTGCTTCTTTCTTGTAACAGCTTTTTCTTGAGGTGCGCTTAGTCTTGTTTTCCAGCATTAGAATTAGTGCCATCAGTTCTGGAAAAAAGTTTATCGATTTTATATCTAAAAGTCATCGATCAGTCATGTAGATGACTGCTCAGAGCAGACGGTAACCAGTTTTTATTTACAAAACACTAACTATCCTGGCTGTGTCTGCAGGTAAATCAGGTTGTAACCTGATGATTTGGCCTCACTTTGATGCAATGTTTAGGTTTTGCTGCTCAGTACCACAGTATTTAAAAATAAGTAAACAAGTGGGAAAAATGAGCCTCTCTGCACTTGTCGTAAAGCTTTTAGTGCGTCTCTTTTTATTTTAATCGATACTTTTTTCCCTAGATGAAGCGCTCTGTGGCCCTGACCATTACCCCGGGCCATTGCTTTTAGTACATCTTTGATGCATGCGAGATGTGCTCAAATGTTTCTTGTTTGTTTTGGATGAGAGGAAGAGCAGCAGCTCTCGGTAAAGGCTGCTGCCGTTAGTGGCGCGTCAATCTTAAAGCCTCGGAGTATCTTTATGTGTCTAAAGAGTGCTCCGTCAGGGAAACGTGGCCAAGCGGAGAAAATGAATGGTCAGTGAGTTATGTGTTTTCAGTTTTGAGTGTGGCTCTAATTTAACTTGTGATGTGATTTAGAGATTGGGCTTTAAGTCAAGCCAATTACTGCATCACAGCTCTCCCAGTCAGGGTTAAGTGGACTATTGGAGAAACACTGGGAATAAATCACCTTACCCCCACGTCAAGCTTCAAGTGGGTTTGATGACTGTCACGGTGGCAGAGGGACAGTAATGAAAAAAATGTGTGCAGACAGTCGCGCCTTAAATTTGGTTATGAAAAGTAATCCACTTTTCTTCAGTCGGGTTTCATAGTGAAGATAGAGCTATGATATCAATAGTAATTCAGTTGTTTTTATTGTTTTCTTCGTACTCTGGTATTTTATCACCTAGTCTATCTGCTGGAGAGGAGGCTCAGGCGAGGCGTGTGTGTGTCTGAAAGATTTGTGATGGTAAACCTCTATCATCAGTGTCCTGGATTCTTCAAAGCGCGTTGTAATTTAATTATTTTCAGCCACATACTGGGATTCAATTACAGTGGTTTCTTTCATCAGTGAGGGCAACTCAGCAGTTCAGGCTTCATTAGAAAAGGAGAAGTGTTTTATGATTTTTTTTCTAAATAGTCTGTCCAATAAAAAATATACAAATGCTAATAATATTCTGAACATTATGTTCTTTCAACTAAGGAAATATGTGCTGACTGAGTTAGTTAAGCTGACCCCTGAAGATTTGTTCAGATGTTGAGAATCTATGTTTGCATTTATGTCAGGAATCCCTTCTTCGTGAAGGGCATTAAGCACTTTTATTTGCCCAGTAATAGCATATTGTGGGAGACATCCCACAGATGACTTATCGCCTTACATTACTCAGTGTTTCTATACTCTGCCTTTATCGTTCTCTCTACTTTCTACCTCACTCTTCAAATTCATGATGAAATGAATTGTACAGGCCTTTTACAACAATTGCAGCCTCTTTGCTTCATGCTCTGTATTTGTTGCCAATTTTATAATATACACATAAGCAATAAGTGATTAGTTCTTGCTTCTTGTTTTTACCACATTCCTTTTCCAGACAAAGAAATCGATCGAGGGAGGGAAAAAAACAGTTTGAGTCAGTCATTCTCTCCTTTTTCTTTTCCTTTCTTTGATTCAGCTGCTTAATGTGCTGGGTGTTAGAGGAAGGGTTAATTGGGTATCAGGAGGTGAGCAGCTGCTGATACCAGTCATACCCACAAGAAATAAACAGATGCAAATCATTCCTGAATGGAAATGGCTGCTGCCTCTACACTTGAGCCAAATGTCTAAAACTGCCATTGGTGAAGGATCTGTATTAAACATTGTGATGTATCACTTGGTTTTTTCTACATCAGACAGCTCATCAGTGATATAAAGAATTTATGATTTGACAGCATATTATAATATGGAAGTTTATTCTGACACCATCAAAGACATTGAAGGGCAATCTGATGATGCCACAAGTTAAAAAAGTTGCCAAGGATAAAAAAAAGTTCCACTTTTTGGTTGAGTCCTCTGGCTAAGTCCGGACTCAAATGTCTCAACAATTCTTGTTCAAACTTAATTTGTTTATACGTAGCTATTCAAGGTCTCCACAATGTGAACTGATGTATTGATTTATTCCCTGAAGTAGGTAGATGTTTTCTTTGTCCAGTAAAGTATTCCATCGCATCGAGTAATTGCTTGCTTGGAAAAACGTTTTCGGACACCCTTAGAAATGTACAAGATCACAAATATTTTCCATTTAAAAAATGTTAATGGTTTTTTCAGGTTGTGTTGAGTATTTTTGTTGTGACTGCATAAAAGAAATGGCATGTGAAGACCTAAGAGTGATTCTTAATGCACTATTTTGAATATCTAATTTGAACATGTATTTATTGTTTTATCGTTTTGTCTTCGTTTAATTTTATCTTTGCTTATATTGTACAGCACTTTGGTGTAATTCTCTTGTTTTAAGTGTGCTTAGAGAAAACGGACTGGAATGGGTTAGATATTTCCCAAATGCATACGGTGTCTGAAAACTTTTTTCCACCACTGTACAGTATGTTTCTATGATCCCCTCACTTTTTATCTAATGGCACTACTGCATCAGCACTGCTAGATGTAGTGAGATAACTGAACATCTGTTGGATCGCTATGAATTTCGCCTCACACAGGCATATTCCTCGCGGCAGGGAATCTGGTTATTTTATGATGTTTCAACTTTTCATCTTGCACCATCATTAGGCCAACGCTTTCTTGAGCATGATAACTTGAAATAGTCCTCTCTGCTTTTGTGTTGAGTTTTTAACAGGAAATGTTGCCTATATGCTAAATTAATGTGGTGATCATGGTGCATCAGTGTATTACTATGGTTATTATTAGCATGTTGGCAAGATCAAAGCAGAGCCCTACGTAATTAGCTACACAGAGCTGCAAAACTGACTAGATTCTGGCTACATAGCAACTCCTATTTATTACAAAGTTATAAATAAAAACTGGTATTATTGACATAATTGAAATGGCATGCTGCTTTTGTTATATCACATCAGTGTTGCTGTAAACAAAATGCCTGTTCACAGCAGAACTGATCCAATTGCTATTGTAAAGTCTGCTTTCTGCTCTATTTAAAGGATCTTTACATTATAAATGCAGAAGTGTTGTGGGTCGACAAGCTCTCAAAAGAAACCGTGAAATTGATGACAAGCTAACACGTAATCCGAGTACATTCAAACAAATGTTTGAAACAAAAAACATCCAATCAAATAAAGCATAAAAACTGCACAATGGAAAGTTGTCCAAGATGTGAATTAAAATTCATCAGTATCTTGTGTGTCTGTGATTCTCTTTTTCAGACATTTTGACATGTTAACCTGCAATTGTATGGTTGGTGTTGTAGATATAATCAGATTTTAACCAAAGGAGGTTTGAGAGAAATGAGAAGATATATGATTTATCTGCAAAGTGTTTTGGACAGCTGTGTTACTTCAGTTAATATCACACCGCATGGGTTATTAGATTAAATATCTCATCTCATAGTTGGTTTATTTGGACTTTCAACAGATCTTTTTGCACATTTGCGTGTACCTGCCTCGTTTTTACTGGAGTTCAAATGTTTTTTCATAATGAAGTGTCAGACTACAACTTCCCTCTATTCAAATGATTTGCAAGAATAATTGTCATGTATTCATGCTGATTTCTGCGCTCTGTAAAGCTGTTCAAGTGAAGGCGTATGGACTTTTCTCCACCAATAGAACTAATGTGTACAAGTGTTTATGAACAACTGCATATTTTGGGAAGCGCTTTAGTTCCCCATAATTGGATAGGCTTTTCATCTCTCGCTATCGCCTTTGAATATGCGTTTCCTCTTAGAGGCAGATCAAAGGCACCACTTTACAGATTAAAAAGAAGACGGTGCAAATGTGTGTGTGGGTGCATGCATGTCCGTGAATACTTGTCACTAAAAGGAAATATGAGGGGACATCGATATCAGCTCTTTATTTTCCATGTTTATCAGATGGTCTTAATCCTTATCGAACTTCACTGCTCAGAAACCAGCTGGGAAATCAGTAACTCTTATTCAGTAGTGCAAGACAAAAACCTTGAATTTAGTGTATTTAGAGGTGCATGCTGGGAATTTGCCTGCTAAGCTGCAAAAAGTAAAAGGGCTTAAATCAAACTGATGGTCAGCTTTCCCTGATGTACAATCTGAAGGATAATGTTTTAGCTTGTTCTCAAAAACATCATGTTGTTTTTCCAGTTTATTAGTAATTTCCTACCTATGGAGACTCAGTTTGAATTTTTGCTTCCAACAAGTGTTCCACCAGCTGTTGTGCAATTGCGCTATTCCAGCTCATTTTTTGGACATTACCCATCTTCACACTCGGCTGTGCACTACTTTTTTCATTTTACTTTATACAAATTTTTAGAAAAGTTGTGTGAACACATGAATTGTTAATGGAGGCAAGACATATCAAATCCTTGATATACAGTATGCCTTGGCTGCTCAGCTGTTGACTAACAGGAGAGCAGATCATGATGCCAGCTACACAGCAGCAGTATGCATTTTGTGTTATTTAGTTTTTGTATTTAAAATCATTGTGTCAATGAAGGTTCTCAATCATCCAGGTCATTTGTCTTTCAAAGGAGTTGAAGCAAGGTATAGGATAGCTTCCTTCAACTCCTTTGTATGTAAACCATTGTGTTTGTTTGACAGACTTCAGCAAGATGCATTAATTAGTGCAAATGCCACAATTAGCATCTATAGGTTGTTTCCTTTTTTTTTTTTATCTTAAGAGTATTCAAATCCAATCTGTAAGTCCAAATGTAGTATACACATTGTGGTACATAGAACATGGTGGCTGCTGTCTTTTAAAAAAAAACTCACTCTGTGCAGAAAACTGTTTACCATCATGACTGCATCTTGCATGTTTTTGTCTTGAATATGTCAACAGGAACACCACGCTGCATTTGTGGTAGCGTCCACTTCAGTAGGTGTGTTCGGTACAACATACTTCGATGATGACACACAGAGGCAATCACCAGCAGAAAACAACATCATCCACGCTGTTGCACTGGCTTTTTAGTCACACTTTCATCTAAGCTACCAGCAATGCTTTAATATTTCCATTTTGTTTTATAAACATTACTTTTTGGCTTTAATTTAATTCTCTTAGTGCATAAAACTAATGCCACAGCCTGCCCTTTTGTACACCTGTACAAATCTTTCATGTCAACTGAATGTACACGCAGGTTTGATAAAGGCTGGAATGCCTGAAAGACTTTAAAAGAAAGACTCTCAGACAGATTTCCAATCAAACTGACACCTCCTGCACTTCTTATCAAAGGTCACATGGTGGTTATTAGTGAGAAATGTAGGAAAATAAAACATCTGTTAGCATTACGTCATGAGCTTAAATGTCTCGTGTGTTTGTGTTTGCCAAGCTGATTTTAGTAGTGCCCACTAAACGCATTTATTGCAAATGCTCAAAAGCTTTTGACAGGCTAAAAGTAATAGAAAATCAATATTTATTTCACAAGCAATAGAAATCTAGAAGTTCCAGCTGGTGCATCTATGAGTGGATTGTTCCTCGTTTCTGGGAAACGGACCAAGAACCCTGACCCACAGCGATGAGTTATGATCCCATGTGTGGATGTGAAAGATGCTAATCCCATTTTTCACATTTAAAAGAATTTGGATGGCCTCCGAGTCAGATCTTCCATAAGTTAGGTTCATTAGATGTAATGACTATCTGCGGTCTTAATAAATGCTTCCTTTTGCCGGTTTGTCTCCTCTCCTCACTGTTATAAAAAAATAAACCGTATAAGGTTTGTGACTTTGTACATTTGTCACAGCAGTGCTGACTGAGACAGTATTCTGCTATAACCAAGCTGTAGATCTCTCTTTTTTATATCATTGACTCAACATTTAACCCTGCATTATTCATAAAGCCCACCCAGTGAATGCAGAATGCAGAAAGATGATTAACATACAAACACATTTTTATCATAACTATTTCTTACATAACATTTGTGTCTTTTTCTGTGCTGTTAGAGAGATGTGTGTTGATGCCTCTGTCGGGTCGGCCCAGTCCGTGTGTGTTTGCCACTGCTCTCGCCCTTTTTAAACCTTCTCATCTTCATTTGAGGTACTGAGCCGTGACAGATGCTGCAGAGGCCCAGATGAGCACGAGCTATCTTCCTTTTCTTTTCTTCCCTCTCATTTTCCTCCGACTCCTCTTGCCCCTGCTCCTGAGTGAGAGAGACGGCTGTTGTTCATTAACTTCTTCTAGGTACATATCCCCCAGTCTTAAACACACACATAACAGGCATTCAGTTTCCTGCATCCACTTTACAAAGGCATACATACTCACAAACACGTTTTCCTTTAAGCCAGCCTCACGTAATCACATGTTTACATGCTCATCCTTTGTTTTTCTCTATCTAAGTAGACTAATCAAGTGTTTTTTTTGTGCTGAAGAGTCTGACTCTTTCGAACAGCATCGCTCTTCAGTGTAAAACTGTTCGATCAGTCAAAGTCTGGAGAATGCATCAGATCAACAGATCAAACACGATGATGTGTATATCTTTGCACAGGCTCAAAATGATTTCCCCTTTTATGACTCGGTCCAAACTAAATCTGTATTTTTAGGCCACATTGTCTACTTGATCTTGTTCCACGCCCTCCATTCTCCTATGTCCTTTGTGCTGATTCATTTTAATATGACTGATTAAAAGCTGTGCCACTTTGTCCTTTCCCCATATTTAACCAAGAGCAGATTGCTCTGTCCCTGGTTTCCTCGGTGGGCTTGTGTTGATGTAATACGCAGTAAACGAGGTACTTCTTTTCGTTCCGTTTCATCGATTTGTTCATTATATGATGCTATGAGTGAATCTGTACAAAGTTTCTAACAAAGCACACCGAACTTTTCCTTCAGACTGATCAAAGGGGAGAGTGACTTCTCATCTTCATAACAGATTCCATCAGTCTTTTAGCATCTAAACACAGGAGAGGCAAATCTTCTGTAATTGGTCTTGTCATTCAGCACGTCACCCCAAGAGATAGTGTTTACAGTCTACCAGTTTTCCTAAGAACATTGACACTGTACACTACTTAATTACTGCTAATCGAACAGTGTCTGTGCTGATTTGGCATGTCCTGCTGGAAATTTCATGGAGCATTTCATTAATTTCTGTCACTCTGGGAGCTACTGATCTGTCACTCTTCTATTTTGCTGATCTTTCTCTACCAGTCAGCAATCGAGTGCCTCCAAACCTGCTGCTGCATTGTTTGCACACCAGGCATTTAGAAGGATCAGCAGCAGGGGGTGAAGGTTCAAAAAGTTTGATAGGTGTGACACCATTCTGCCTCAAAGATATTTATACCGGTAAACTCCATCAGAGAGCCAGCTGTAGTTTAAAGGAAACCACTCAGCCTGGACATCATCCTCTCTGACTGAATGGAGACTATCCAAAACAGCTTCTTCCTTCCTTTTCTTCTTCAAGAACTAAAAGTCAAATTTAAAAAATCCCCCTTCTATAACCAATCTCGTTTGGCTTCATACTCACGTAATCCTTGTATGAACGATTTAATTTAGTTCATACTACTATCATTATGTATATACCAGATTTTTTCCCTTTCTTGTTTTGTCAACAATCTTTTTTTAAATGTCTTTTCTCCATTTTGGAAAATCATTAGAAATCCATTTCCTTCAGATTTCACATCTTTAAGATAGCTGTAAAGTCATCGACTCAACAGCTGACAGATGATATTTTCCACAGTAGATTCATGGTGCTTCATGACTATTCATTTGAATGACTCTGGTGTTAAATATATTCATGCTCCCATATTGATCCGACATCTGCTGTGCATACCTGTACCATTGCTTGTCCTGGAGCGACCCTGTCTCCACAGGAAGGAGGTAGATTGAGTTTTATCATGACCTCCTATCCCATCATTGAATGACACTGAATGATAAAACTGTGTGCTGAGTGCAGGTTTGTGTGGAATGACATTGAAAAGAATTAAATGCAGAGAATAGTGTGTGTTTATGTACACTACCAGTCAAAAGTTTGGCCACACTTAACCAAAGGATTTAATAGGAAAGCCTGTCCAAACTTTGTGGCTTCCACAGACGGATGGCAAGTGCACCCATGACTTACTTCATGGGATGTAACGATTCACTCAAGCCATGATTCGATTTGATTCTCGATTTTAAATTCTCGATTTCGATTTATGATTTTTTTCCCAACAAAATTGATTTTAGTTATTCAGCCAAATGAATTGTCTTTTTCTTAGATTTGCCTTTTTCTCTCTTGTTTAAAAATATGACCTTCTATTGCCTGTTTTCTAAGTTAAAACAGAACACTGAACAAACAATTGTCATAGATATGGAACTGATCAGGAATCTTTTTATGAACAAAAGAAGTTTACATTGATTGCTTTGATGCATTGCATGCAAATCGATTTTCCTTTTACTACATTGATTGCCATTTAAACCAGTTTGAATCGATTTTGGGAGGATTGTTACATCCCTACATACTTGACAATCATGATGCCTAGTGCTTGTCTGCTGTAAGCTATTTTAGTTTGCCAGGGCGTTGTTATATCACTTTGTCCATCTGGGTTCATTTGCTTTAAAGCTGATTATTGAAATCTTACCTCTGTGTCTATTTTTCAAACCCAGCATGTTAAGTGTAAGCAGAACATTTTGGGTGGGCTCCACATGAGGCTTGGAAATGTTTTTACGAGTTATTCTAGCTCAGTGAATCATCAGAACACAATTTAAGCCTCAGTTAGCCTTCAACTTAATATGTCATGTTTTTTCAAAGCATCTCAAATGGGTCTTGACCTAATTTTTAATAATGAATATTTAGTCAAATACCGCAGTATATTTCTGCTGTAAGGCTGAAGATTGTGATGCGTGCATCAGTCAAACAGAATTTCCAGGGCAGATATACACAGTTAAAGGAACACAGTGTACCTTAGTAATTGGGCATCTATTATAAAACTTATAAAAATTCAGGTCTAATCTGAAATAGTATCTAAAGGTTTCTGAATGTTAACAGTTACCAAAAAATCTGCTGAATTCTACTGGTGACAGCAGAGATCGTTACATCCCTCAACCTCCAGCAGAAGTATTTTTTTAAGTTATTCTTTCAGCAGCAAGTTTGGACATTGTGCTTTCTTGGCTTCAGGTTTATTCTTGCAGAGCGAGAGCAGATCCCTGCAGAGAAGCCTGATAAGGGCACAAAGACAGAGTATCCCCTCCATGAACGTTTTTCATCCCATCATCTGTGTGAAAGAGCGCAGCAAATAACCAAACCATGCGCTGCTGGGAAAAGAGAGAACGGGCAAAGGTCCTTCATTTAAGCATGTGAGTTTTATGGTGATGACTTTGGGGTATTATCTGGAGATGAAGAATATTTGAGAAAGAGAAACCATGCGGACACACTTGCTCCTTTCTCTTCTTTTAGCGTCACCTCAAACCCAGTGGAGTGAAAAAAAAGCATCTCAGTGATCGTCCATGAGAAAAAAAAGGGCTGCCAGAGGCCACATATTATGCTAAGCTGTTGCACTGTGCTCACCATCTTTGAGTAGCAGAGCAGTGCTGAGCACTGATGACATTCATCAAAACTTGTAATGGATTCCCAGTAGGGGAGCGAAGATGAAACTGACATGTACGTGGGAATTGAAGCAGTTTAAACCAGAGTAGAAATATGCTTCAGCTGCAATTACACTGAATCAAATCTAGTCTAAATCTGATGGGTTCACTGGGGATCAAGTTTCTTCAGATTACTTAAATAAGTCAGTTCAGGTAAGCAGCTGCAAGTAGTTTGTAACTCATGGCCAATAATAGCACCATGAGCTGAATGTCAAGTTACTTCTACAAGCAGAGAGAGTGGTATTGTTTGGGAAGCAGGCAGCTGAGGAAAGAGAGACAGACAAATGAAGAAGGACTGCAGCCAGAGTCATGTGTGAGTGATGGGTGAAGTAATTGAGCACAGCATGGCTAAACACGGGAAGGCTGTAGACCGAGACAGCTCGCCTACAGTAAACATTCCAGGAAGTAATAAGCCAGGCATCAACCAGTTGTTGTGGTGATGGGAGCTGAGGGGGAGGACGACCTGTGGAGGTTAGACATCTCACTCACTTCCCCTGGGTAATAAACTAACTGGGAGGTGGACACGACAGAGAAAAGATGAATACGATAAATATGCAGAGCTTAACAGTATTAGCGGATGGAGATAAAAATGACTAAGAAGAGGGATGGAGAGGTTTTATGAGGAGTGGGTTGAAGCAGCAGCAGTTTATAGGGAGCACGCAAGCTGTAGAACCAGAAAAATGAATTGGAATGAATAACTACTTCTGCACTTTGGCGCCCTCTACGTCAACACCATCTCCTCCTGTTTTGTGCCTACGGCTGCCAACACGGGTTTTCGGAAATTCCTTCATTGTATATTCAAGAAGTTCCTCTGACTTGTTATTTTCTGGCATTTTGATGTGAGTCTAATAGTGTTGTGAAGGATTCTTAGTTTTTATTTTGGGGTTTGACAAGTGAAAGAAGAAGCAATCACAGTAAAGAATCAGAAGGGAATGAAAGATTTAGTGCTGATACACAAAGCTTTACAACCCGGCCAGAGATTTTGTGTCCATGTGTGTTTTTAAGATTTAAAGCTTTGCAAAGAAGCATAAAGATAGTTAAATAGCATGTTGGCAGTAGTATATAGTCTGACTGGCTCCCAGAAAACTGGCTGACTACCTGGATTTAGACATGCAGATAGGTAAGAGACTTCCCCACTGGAGAAGTACTGCAGTGATTGTTGGAAAAAGGTTTATTCCAGCCGCAGAAACAGTGGGTAGCAACAGTACTTACAGCAATGTTTAATAGAGAAACTGAAGATGATTTCCACACAAACTGTAGAAAAAAAGCTATACATTTTGCAACTAAGCAGCTGTTGCCTTTCATCAGTGAGGGTGATTTAAAAAAAAAAAGCATTCAATTGCAAGGGAGCATTAAGATGGGAATCTAATGCAATAGAAAACGCTCATGTGGTCCGAGTTACCCTCAATAACCAAACCTAAATGTGTACATTGCCATTTCAGAAAGTAACATCTGAATAATGAACATTAAGAAAGAGGACTTACAAAGGGACATGTCAGCAGACAGGGGAATTCCATAATCATATCATACATTTAATCTGATTAAATGTAAGTTGTTTAAGTAAACCATCATTAATATACTGTGAGGGTTCTTTGAACTATATTCTGGTTCCTTTAAATGACCCTCACTAATTAAAAAGCGTTTAATATACACAGTGTATTTTTACGTATTTATGCTTCTAACCTTCGTGGACATTTTCAGTACCTTTTTGTAGCCGTTTTTATTCTTATACACATATTTACTGCCAGACACTGGCTCCACCATTTGACCAATCAGGCATCCTCTTGACCTTTTGTTTTCCTTTTAATCTAAACTTTAAATGTCTTGTTTGCTAGATAAGTTCCCCTGTATAAAAGGAAAACAATCTATCAAGCTGTCTAAGCATCCCAAGGCAAGCCACTGAACCACATGTTGGTTTTAAAGGTCTGTTATTGTGTATGATAGAAACAGAACAACAACACAGCATTGCCTTTAATAGTGAGACGTGCTGTTTGTGGGAGTTATTGAATGTAGCTTTAAGTAAGAAGCACTTTGATAGGTCAACAAGACCAGATAAGAGCAAAATTATTATAGTCCATTAAAGTTGACCTATTTATGTATCTGTCAGCATGTGTATATGGAGGTAAAATAAACAAATGTTTTAATGTAACAGTCAATTCAGTGCAGTTAATAGATGTAATGTGTAAAATGAACTATTTTGTTAGTTGCTGCCTTTAGTGTGGTGGTATAATTCAAACAAACTTTTGTTTTATAGAAATGTCACATCTGTGCAGCAACAGTGTATGGGCGGGCTTGTGGTGGAAACTCTTGGGTCTTATCTTTCCCCTGAACTGAAGAGTCCCACCCAGTGGCTTGTCCCTTAGAGACCAGACAGGAACTGTCTGTACAGTCAGTTGTAACCTGTAAACTGGGCAGTTTTGGGGGTAACTGGCCAATGGTGATGTCTGTGCATCTTTTTCTCCTATATTCTGTCTATTACAGTGAAGTAGTGTTGTTATTAAATGAAGACTGACAGGAACGGGTTGAATATGTGCTGTGGTTATTGATCCAAACAAAGTTTAATCAACGAGAAGCCAATTTTATTTATAGATTTTTAACTAAAATAAATCTGTAATTACCTGGCATTATCTGAAAGTCTCAGTTGGTCTCTGTGTGAGATAGATGGATATGTTATTTAAGGGTGCACAGAAGCTGTCAGTTTATTTCATCTGAGCGCGCTCAAAGCAGGACTCCAATCAGCGGGGGCCACCACAATTCAAAAACTCTTCCCCTCTACTGAACGATGTGAACTCTGAATAAATTGTCTTGGACAGAGGCGGAAAGTAAATGTCACACCAGAGCTTAACAACTTGTGTCACACTTGTGTAAAAGGCAGCTGTAAACAATGTGTGAACAGGCGGTCAGCTTATACAAGTTCACAGTGTCAGAGGATTTTAAGGTCATCTTTTTTTCCTCCTCTCTGAATGGTGATTTTGTTTTTCCGCAGTTAGTTCCTTTAGGAGCAAAATAATTGAAGCTGAGGGTTAAATTCAAGGCAGAATAAATATTTATGAAGTAAGTGTTTTTTTTTTGTTTTACACAGTGGAAAGTAGAAGTTAAGTTGCTGTGGGAACCTTCAAGAGGCTCTGTAGGTGGTACTGTTGTTACCGAATATGTATTTCACTTCTCATACATGAATACTCGCTGTATTTTAGGGATTTTTCTAATTTATTTATTTTTTCAGTGGAGGCAGGGATAGATGATTTAAATGCACCATTTCCCACATTACTTGGTCTTTTGTCTACTTATGCCAAAACATGAGATTAGATTTATCTGAATGGTGTCCTGAGGTTTTGTCTTTACACCTTTTGTAGTAAAATGCTTCATTTCTCTTTATCTTTGATTTCTTGAGGGATTTCTAAAACAGAATCTATTGATATTGATGTTGACTTCTTACTTTTTTTGTTGCTGTTTTTCTGTGATGCTTTGCCTTGGGCAACCCCATCGACTGCAGCTGTCTATGTATACATCAGGATCTGATTATCCATAAAAATCTATAGAGAGCATTTGCCCAAAATGTACGCACATCAATTTTGTCCTCCTAATGCGCATCAGTTACAATCTATTATGTTGATATAAACTCTGTATTTTGACAGAAAAATCTGCAGAACATTTTTTGTTTAGCTTTTCAACAAAGGCAGAGCAGCCCTTGATTAGTCCAGTACATTAATTGGGGAAGTCACCTAACCTTTCAGGCCTCTTTCCTTGTGTCAAACACAGCAGGTGTTGGGTTTATGTGTTAAATCTGCTCCCTGGCAGCCACTTCAGAAACAATCACATCACTGTGACTTTCTGAAAGTTTCTGTGATGGTGTTCCGTGGGTGTGTGCACCTCGGTTTTACTATAAAACTAACGGTTCAAATTCACATTTTGATTAAATGAATGCTTGATCTTGACCTTCTGATATATTCAAAAGCAACAATTACCTTGCATTGAATTCTCACTGTTGGTGAGAGATTTTCTGTCAAGACTTAAGTGCTTACCTGTGCATAATGTAAGGTGCTCTGTATTTATCTGACAAAACAGATAATAGTTTCATTCATAATACCAAGCTGTCTGTTTATATTGTTTCTCTGTAAGCAATAAAAGCAGTATCACCGAATGAAGATTCCAGACTTGCTTACTTTTGTTTGAATAATTTAAACACAGTTTGGCTTGGTTTGTTCTTCACATAATATGAGACAGATTTGTAAGGAGCATCTCATTTTGTTTTACATATGCATGCACAAGCCTACAGGCCAAAATTCAACCTGAAACACGGCAATTAACCTCAAAAAAACTGTGCATTTTACCTCTGTCCTTAAGTAATGTCCCTGGAGCCTTGCAGAGACAAAAAGTGTCTTTAAAATCAATAGTTGTGTCCTGAACTACAGCAGTATAATCTGTTTCAACTTTCCTGTTTCTGGCTTCTGATGTGGATTCTGGGGTTTCTTTTATTTGCTTATGAGTAAACGGGTTGAGTCATCATGAAGTTATTATGGATTCCATGGGTAAAAATAAAACTTCTCTAATGGCTACTCTGTCATATCGGTGTAGGTCAGCTGTCAATTGAATATGCATGTTTGCAGTTAGCATTTCCAGGAACAGGCTGTAGTACTTTTATTTTGCCATTTATCATAATCACTTGCTCTTTTTTTCCATTTTTTCTTATTATTCAGTTTTTTAAAATGTAGTTATCCTGATATTTATCTGGGCTTAAGCGGACATATAATTATTAAGGCTTTAGACACAAACTAGATTAGTTGGGTTTTATCAGAGTCATGCGGACAAGCTTTGTAAATGTTGGTATGCGAGTTTTGGCAGTGTGAGAGCTGGCCTCTAAGACCACAGCATGTATGGCATCTGGGATATATACGGTTTATGTAACTCATTTAAAGATGGTCCAGAGCTAAAATGCCACATGAATAATTTCTTAGGGGAAATGTGATGTAGATGAATGCAGATAATATCAGCAGCACCCCTTTGTTGTGCTATTTTATTTATTTACCACTATTTATCCATCTGCCCTCCTCCCCAATAATCATGCAAATATGCAAACAGATCAGTGCCCTGATCTCCCTGAGGGTGCCGGCCTCCTAACAGGAAGAGGAGTGTCTGTGATAGCCTGAGAGACAGGAAGTGACCTCATTGCATGTGGATTATAGTGGAATGCTGCAGCTGGATGGATCTTTTTTTAGAGACCTTTGACTTTGCTAAGGCAGAAAACCTGGATTAGAGAGGATTGTAAAAAATCTTAAATGATTCGTCAGGGGAATAGCTACCAAGCTATACGGTGGTAGATGTGTCTGCTAATAGAATTGGGTTTTGTGTGTGTTCATGTTTTTTTTTGTTCACTCTGGTCTTAATTTGATCCTGCGATATGGTTGCCCAACTTTATTTATAAGCTGCTGCCTCTACTCCCTCTCCACCTCTGCTGCTGTCCTCCTCGCCTTTAGATATATTTCTTTGACTCATTCATGATTTCTCTTTTGGCAGCTTTCTCCATATTTTAGCTGAACTACGGCAAGGTTGCCCGCATTGTTTTGGTCAAATACACTTTTGATTCTGTATTGCTGCTCCGATTTACCTTTTCTTTTCACCAAATTGTTTTGGCCTCTAACTGAGGAAAAAAGAAGCGAATTCAGATTCCACAGCTTTTGGGATATACAAATGGGTGTTTCAATTCTTGTTTTTATGTCATTGACGCTCATCTGATAATTGGCTGAAGTGCATGAACTGTCAGTTTTCTCTTTTTTTCAATGATTTGTCAACAATGTCTGTACTTGAGATGTTATGACTTCATCTTTTTATCATTTTGATGGAATAAATCAAGTACAAAACAACATGCTGTCACCTTGTAAAGACACTATGGTGAATTTTCAGAGTTGTAAAGCTGGGTTTAAACAGCTTGATCAGGTCATTGCTATTGCCCCGTACTACCACTATTATGTGGAGCTGTAGGGCTTTTTTCTGTCAGATGCTCTGCTGCATATCCTGGGTGTCACTGTTTTGAGGCTGTTTGGTATTATGTAGACTTTGTCTATGTCTCCATTTATATTATTTGCTATTCACTTTTCACTTAAATCAGGTCCATACCCTACAGAATTGGAATTGATTTTGTTCTTAATTATTTTGAGTTAGCAATTATTTAATTTATTGTGACCTAAAATCTAATTTATCTATTGATACCACTGTGCCTCCACACAGTACTCTTGAGAATTTGACTTGAATAAACATTTTTGTTAAAAAATAAGTAAATTAAGCTTTTGTTCAGTTTGAAGGCCATAAACACTGACTCACGGAACATGTTGTTAGAGAAGTAGTTACAAAGTGAAGATGGCAAGGACACAAACTTTTAGACCTTAGATTCAGTTGACTGGCGAAGAGAAAGTTGATCCCATCTCAACTCAACTCAACTTTATTTATAAAGCACTTTAAAAACAACCACAGCTGAGACAAAGTGCTGTACACAAGTAAGCAAAATAAACAGCACAATAAACAGCACAATAAGGAACACAACAA
>JAVQJG010043868.1:0-16368 GCA_036024015.1 Craterocephalus amniculus | reverse complement strand
AACCATAGCTCATGCCTGGTTAAAAAAGAAATTTTAAAATGCACAAAAAGTAATCAAACTGTATCCTACTCCTTGAATTTATGCTTGTGTTGTTCTCTCAAATGTACATCGCTTTGGATTAAAGTGTCTGCTAAATGACGGTAGTAGTAGTAGTAGTAGTAGTAAAACAGCTGTCAAACAGGTATCCACTGTAGTGGACGCTATGCATGAAAGGGTTTAATATAAATATTTTTTACCTGTTGGCAGGTATTCTGGCCCATTGCTCATCAGCTCTCATTGGTCCTGAACCGTATTGTTTACTTTTTCAACTCAATTAAATGAAAAAACAACATATTCATATACTCATATTTCACCAAACAATAATCTATGAAATTATTATTTATTATGACTTTTTTCCCTTTTCATTCTCCAGTTATTTGTTTCACTATAAAGAATTTTGCCTTTTCTTTAAAGGAAGTGTAGGAATAATTTAGCAGAAAACTGTAGATATTTGCATGAACAAATCCACAATCCAAGTCTTGCAGACCGTTTATGCTGCTACTTACAGACGTGTCCCTTCACCAACACACCTGAATGCAATGAAGGGCTCGTTAGGCCTCTGCAGAGCTGAATGTGGATGGTGGAGTCAAGATTTGAATTTAGAAACCAATAATGCTATCAAACATTTTCCAAATTAAAAAGAAATGTATTTAAAAACTGAGAAACGGGGACAATGTAGGATCCAGTATTCTGCATGAAATCCATCATGACACTCCATCATTGGAGCAGAATAACTGGTTATACTGGCCAGAATCTGCAGCTGCAACATGCAGTTCTGCTAAATATTTAATCTTCTTTGTTTTTGTTGCTTAACTTAAATATTCATATTTTTTACAGAATAGATTGCTAAAAAATGATTATCTGTTGGAGGTCGGTTGGTCGCTTGGTTGGGGTTTATTTTCATCTCAGGTGCATACCTTGACAACCACCTGGATTCAAGACTACCAAACAAACAGACCACTATTTTTTTGAGATGGTGCTTAGCAAAACAGCTGCACCTCAAAAAACTCACCGGTCAAACTCTAAAGTTAATTTAAAAGTTGTGCGTTTGTCTCAGTAAACACAGAGTAAATAACTATAACGAGGGAACACCCAGTCATTGGTTCAGATACATGGGTCACACCATCAGCAATCCAAAGTCAAGCGGTAGAAGCCTTTCGTGAGCGCATGAAGTCATCCGGGTCATACTATACGTACGGATGTGAAAAGACAACATGATCTCTTTTTTCTGTATTATAGGAACCCACAACACTAACATTTGCTGGAATCTTTCACACACTCAGTCTATCAATCTTCTACACCTCAATCCATTTCAGAGTCCCAGGGGGGCCAGGCCATCAAAAATACATAAACTTATATGTATTCAAGTCAGCTTTATCTGTATAGCATCAATTCACGACGAGGCGCTTCACAGACAATCAGTTTGAGCCAATCTGTTGTTATCAGTCATCATTCATATAAGTCAATAAAAAACAAATAGCCCAGCTAAGCAAACCAGCAGATTGCATCAAATCTTGTCTTTGATCTAATCCCCCATCCTGAGCTTAAAGCTTGGTGGAAAGGATGGAACGGAGCTAGGTGTCACCAGAACTCCAGCATTGGACTCGTAGGGCTGAAGGGAAATGGAGAAAAAAGGGCATCAACAATCAAGGAAGCACTTCAAACTTGTGGATACCTGAACTGAGATTTTGCCAAGTCAGCTAAGGAATCTGGAAAGCATCATCCAAAAAAATAAAAACAAAAAACCAACTAAACACCCCAGTGCTCCTCAAACCAACAGCATCCTCAGACAGAAACTGATTTAGTGACTCTCAGATGAAGGATGTGAGGGACTGTTTGTGTTAGCTACTGTTTATAAGGCAGAGACTCCCCACCAGTGGGTTAGAGCTCAGCAAAACTTTGGATAACTCTAGTTTCCATTTTCAAGTTGTTGGTCATTTCCATGATCTGGAGGCCAAACAATCTACAAAAATACAGTATCTCTTTGCTTCAGCAAGGCCACCTTCATCGACAAAACAGGCCGCACTGTTAGGGTCCCGTTCTTTAGTTTCTCTCATGTGTAATGCATTTCACCCTCAATGTTACATGAGAGCTCCCGAAAATGAAGGCTGATGCTTCAAGAATTGCCTGGATTATTGACTATTTGATAATTAAACCTATGATCCATGTAAGGATGCATTTCACCAGAAAATACTGAAATAATACTGTGTATTGTTTTAAATCCTTTTAGGTTTGTTTCATAAGTTATTTATGTCATATTTAGCTCACAAACCTTCAAAAGAAAACATTATTGAAGATCTTCATAGTTTTGATATTGCAGGGAAAGGCCTTTTGTATAGTTCACATTTCTATAGCTTTACTTATATACTGTGTGGAGCAGACAGATGAGGGCAGAGCGCTCTCCTCCCGCTCCAGCTGCTGACACTACAGATCAAACCACATCAGAGCACATCATGCAGGATTTACTAAGTTAGGTCGGTTATGTAATGCCATGCCCAGTTTAGGAGAAATGGACACGCAAGCAGATTCTACGCTGACAAGACAGAAAGACAAAGCAGGCAGAAGGACGATGTATAGGGTGAGTGGGGAGATGACAGGCAGCCACATGTGTTGTAGGGGAGGCGTGGATAAGGAGCGTCTCACTACAAACCAACACATCCAGACTATTGTTAATGCAGCAGCAGATCCAGCAGGTTAGCACACAGTGTGTCCTTGTTATAGAAGCATGACATGACCTTCACTTCTCTTGTTCTACAGAAATAATCAAGGAAGTGGCTTATGAAATGCAATAAACCCAATGCATGAGAAGAGGTTTGCTGCAACTCCTCAGTGCCAGCGTCTGCAGACTGCAGTGGAAACACAACTCACGACTTGCACTGCATTGGGTCAGAGTGGGGAAGGGAAGGGAAGGGAGGAGGTGTGCACGAGTGACTCACACTCGCTGTGCTGAAGAGTCTCAGTCTCATCCAAATACCAGGAAAAGAAGGTTAAACAACACCTAGCTCTCGGCTCACTGACACTGAGTCACACTCAGGAATTGTGGGATAAACGTTTAAAACAGCTGGGATGTGTAGAGATGTCCTCATGCGAAGCCCCTCCAGTTCTTTTCATCACTTCTGCTTAGTGTTGTATATTATTCAGTAGAGGAAAATAATTGTAGGCCTATTTACTACATTTTTCTGGTCATATATCATGGAGAGGAGAATACTATGTTTTTGGTAGCCCATCAGTGACTTGCTAAGATGCTAAACTGATTATTTATGTAGCAGACATGCTGTGGAAAAGTTGTTCTTAAAACTGTGCTATTCAAACTCGAGTCAAGCTTTTTGGGGATGCCACATCTTTACTTATTACATTTTAAAGATCACCAACATCTTATAAACATCTTGGACATCTTTTAAAATCTAATTGCTTAATTGTTTTTTACTGAGAGCTGGATTAAATTACACTTCGTGTAAGGTTGTGGAGTTTGAAGCTCAAGGAAAATAAATCCTGCCTTTTTCAAACAATGAAAAATCTCTTCACACAGTATGAGCGCAAACTTTGATTCCTAGTGTCTTTTCATATATAAAAGAAAAATAATAATCAATGTGAGAGAACACAAAGCCGTGATGGACACTGAGACAGAAGCATCATTATACAGAGCAGAAGGTCCAAACGCATTTCACTTTTTAATGTTTCCTTCTTACAACAACATAAAAGCCAAATACTTATCATTTCAGAGTGCCATTAAACTTGTTTTAACTTGTGTACACATTAGTATTTTCTAAAATATTTCCATGCACCCACATAACCAGCCCTGTCTTGTATTTTAATCTTTTTTTCTATTTAATCTTTAACTCTTTAATTTAAGATGCCGGTTATGGTGTGCTAACCCAATATAGTTGTGCTCGCCTACAACTACAGAAATTCCTAACAGTATCAAACTCTGTTCCCCTTTTGGCTAATTTAGCACATTATTATAATTCCTACAAACAGAGGTGTTTTTTATAAAATCTGAGTGGTTTTTATAAATTTTTGCAGATAGTAGAAATGTAAGCATATTTAAAGTTGAAACTCGAGTCTTCTTTTTTTGGTTGCAGAGGACAGATGTGTTCATATGATTATAAAGAGTACTACTGGAGTGATATAATATTACTTCATGTTTTTATGCTAGAGTATGTGAAGTGTCTTCAGACAGGACGATGATGATGGAACTAACTCAGGGCGTCTTGAGCAACGTCAAACATCCTCTGCATGTGTGGAGGATTGAATTTATAACAAAATGGTAACAGTTTCCAGGAAGCGTCAGCAGGGAGAGTTTGGGACTCTTGAGCAGAATACAGGAGCACGCTGCTTCCTTGCCTCAGTCAATACATGCAGGAGCCAAGGAAAGCTGGTGTCCGTGTATTTTCTTACCAACTCTCCCCCTTATCAGGTATTTGTCCCCTTAGAATAACAATCCATGGTTGTAAGGTGATGAAATAAATGTTAAGTTGGCAAACAATCATTCTTTTAGCCGGACATGTTATATTTAGAGTTCTGTTTTAGTCATGAGCCACGTTGTCGTGATAAGTCCAAGCTAACCACTTGTGGTGCTAACTAAGCTAGCGTTGTGTATGTCAGTAGCACTAAGACTTGTGGAATTAGCTGCGTAAAAGTTATGAGCTAGTGTGTTTTGTGTTTCATTTCTGTACTGTTGGATAAGTGTTGTGACATGAGTAGTGTTGTGACATGAATTAGAGATTTAATGACTCTGAAAACATGCTAAATTGCAGTGTTCCCCCTTCGTTGTCATTTACTGAAAATCTTGGTGCCGATATTTTCCTGGAGACTATTTGTGTGTACTTTTTGTATCAGTCAATACATGCAGGAGCCAAGGAAAGCTGGTGTCCGTGTATTTTCTTACCAACTCTCCCCCGTATCAGGGCTTTTACACATGATACAGGGGTAGATCAGCGAAGTAACTGTAGCAAAAGGCTCCTCTCGGTTTAAAAGGTCATTTAATCCTTCAGCCTGTCGGCTGTTCAATAGATATATGAACTAAACCATTTTGAACTACATTTTTTTATCTGTGTACTTTATTAGCATTGTTAGTAACTTTTATAGTAGTTTTATTTATAGGAATGATTGTTTGTGTGATTATGGTGGCAATTTTTTTCCTGGGGAGGATTAATAAAGTCTATCTCTCTTTCTCTCTGTCTCTCTCTCTCTCTATGGATCTATGGAAGGAACACATTTTTATAATGGTCTATTTGGAGTAATACATCTTTATAGCTTTCTACAAACCAGAGTTGCGAAAAATGCGACAAAGAGGTGGGTTCAGCTGGTAAACAAGCAAACAAACAAAAATAAGTGTTCAGCTGGTAAAAGTGCAGAGAAGCCTGAATGCGCTCTTGCCTATGTGCTTGAAACACTCGTACTCATATATTTACTCCCCTCTGTCAATGCAGGTTATACCTTCAGTACGGAGCTGAAGCAGTGTTCTTAATCTTGCAGAGTCACCCTGCTGTTGCAGTGAATGCAGACTAGATTAGATGAGGTCTTGCAGAGTACAGCAATACACTACTGCTCATCATATTGTCCTCAAGTACAATCAACTTGGTCTACATTTGCTTTATTTGACAAACAGTGAAGGGTTCTCTTGTAGTTTTTCCTACAACCGCTTCATAAACTATAATTAAAACACACTTCTAATCTGCATTTAACCAGGCCAAATACCCAAAATACCCAATACACCATGGGTTTGTGACTGAGAGCATCTCAGCGTTGTGGCCTACATGATCATGAGGACTATTTCACTCAAAGCCAAGCACAGATAATTTAAAAAGAGAAACATTTACACATTATTAGTATGAGCGGTACCTTTCTGCACTGACCTTTCTCTTTCTCCACATACAGTTTCCATTTATACATCCACCAAATGAGTACAGTTGCCAAGTGCTGTGCTGTGTTACCATTGTAACTTTAAGATGTGTATTTACCTGACAACGTTTACACCTTTTCCATTTGACACAAGACTGAACATGAAATCATTTTCAGAGCACCTGAGCTCACTGGAATGATGAAAAAGCAAGCTGCAGTTGTCTGCAAAATGATTCCAACTCTTCCATCAAAGAAGGAAAAAAACAGCTGTCACTAAAACAAGCGTAAAAATAATAATATAAAAACATTTTATGAAAATAACAGTGATTTTGAATTGTGGTTCAATAGAAATATTTTTTAAAAAGGAGCCAAACATAAAGGAAATTAATTTTGCTACGTCACTCAAAAACTAATATTTTGTTGAACGATCTTTGAGGCGATCACTGCGATCAGGTGTTTCCATCAGACGTCTGCACCTGTCAACAGAGATCCACTGCTCCAAAGCTAACTGCTCTCATTGGTCTAGAACCATATTGTTTTTTTTGTTTGTTTTTTTTAACTCTCAAATTAGCAAAACAAAGTTGCTAACTTATTTCACTAAATTATGATTTGGCAAATTTTCATGTATCAGTACTTTTTTCAGTCTCCAGTTTTTTGAATAACCGGAATTTATCCGTTTCTTTAACGGAATAACTTGGGAAAAAGTTTACAGACAACTGTAGGTGCAAAAAATTAAAGAAGCAAGGAGAAGCTATGTGACATTTTCAGTTTATTGACGAAAGCAAGTTGTCAGCTTCCCAGTAAAGGTTTACGTAACAGAAGGACAAAAATCGGCCAGTAATCTGGAAAAGTTGGTCATAACTTAAAAAATGTATTTCTGATGCACATACCAAGTATAAACTGCTAAACCTAGACCATAGACCATGAACTAAGGTAAGAATGGTAATAAAAACAAAAATATCACTCTGAATGAGCTAAATTGAGTTTCTCTGCATAACTTGAGATGGATCCAGAAAATCAAAAGTGAAGATGGAACTGTGGAAGAGCTAATGGAAGGAAAACCATGACATTATTAATTATAATATATATAAGCAGGAAAGTTTCGTGATTATAAAGGGTAAGGCATCCTGAATTCTGGTCGTTTCTGTGTCACACTGCCTTCACCATGAAGTTGTCTCATACTCAGCAAACAACCACAATGGAAACCAACAAGACAGAATCACAATTCTGATTCTGATCAAGATTTTCTGCACTGTTTTTCAGGTTTTACTGAAACATATTTCCATATAAGCAGAAATTGCAAGAGCCAAATGTTTCCCAGTTTGCCATATTTATCTATAAGGTGATTATTTTTGTGACCATAAGAAACTAATAACAAAAAAGAGGTGAACAATACTGTACGTCCAGATAAAAACTTGTCATTGATCAAAATAACTTGACATGATTGGTCAAATTTGGCCTGGTTGCAGCAAATTTTAGAATAGCAGTTTGAAACAGCTACTCATATCTCACATAAAAATTTGTAATTTTTTTTCCCCATTTGCATTTTCTTTTTATCTTGTGTGGTTGCAGCTGACTGAAGTCCAGTCAGTCCACAGAGCAGCTGCTGTCTCCATTAGTTAAACGTCTGATGCTTTTATACACACTTGTCCTCCTTTCTCCTCACAGCTAATTAGCTATTAGTAACACCTTCTCCAATTACCAAACATTCCAAAAACAGCTGCAGTTGAGGGCGACATACTGTTGTTTGCACAGGGTGGAAATCATTTAGGGAGAAATTCTGTGTCATCCTCTGCAGTGAGAGCAGCCTTCAAGCTAAACGATGAGTTTTACAACCTACAGCCTGCATGGGCCGACGGCCACCAGCTCAGCAAGCAGAAAGACAGCATGTTGTGGAAATAAACTCTTTGCTGGTTATTCCGGGTTGAAATATCCCACATAACTCATCAATAACAGTTCTGGTTCTGGAGGAGAAGAGATGCAGGATTAGAGACTTTCCCACCGTGGATGCAAACACCATGCTGTGAAAACGACTAAGTTACCATGGTGACGGTCAGTGTGAATGTGAGCAGAGCTGCTGCTGGCTAAGATCACCAGAGGACAAGATTGGGGAACTCCGGTGAAGTTAGTTTCAAGTTGGATATTGGATATTCGTGCTGTGGTGGTTCACTTAGGGACTGTCAATAAATTTTGCACCATCACTCTTCAGAAACAAAACGTATAGCTTTCCTCTCTTGTTACCAACTCTCACAAAAGAAATGAAAGATCATGCAACAAAATTAAACAAATCTGCTAAATTACCAGATTTTTTAGCATGTTTTTAGCCATTTTATATCCAGAATTTCTGACTATCCTTCAATAGCTTCCAAGTCATGTGACCCATTGACACAAACTCTATCTTAAACTGTTCTCCTAGTCTCCACAGATGAGGCACACTCATTTTTGTTGCATTCATACTCATTTATTATTTTTGAGTAATTTTTTTACTGTAAATTTATGATTATTGTTCAATAGCTTCCAGGACATGTGACCCATTGACACAAAATCTATCTTAAACTGTTCTCCTAGTCTCCACAGATGAGGCACAGTCATTTTTATCCTAGTTACAGAAATTTTATTTCTGTTTTTGTTGTAATTCTGTAATATTAATATAGGATAAATCTTTAATCGATCTCATGCGAAACAAAACAAGTTGCAGCACCATTTTCAAAATAAACTGTCAACATTTATTAGAGGATTATTTGCAATTTAGTAACACAATGAGCATTTCCAGCTGCGATTCATGGTTTAACCAAAGTCTTCCTTTTTCTTGTTCAAGCACAAGCCACAACCATCGATCACTGTCATATCAATGGATCTGTTCATACAAAAGATAACATGCACGGTTACTTGAATCAAATCAATTTGCAGCATTATTTTCAACATCAACTATTAACATTTAGTAGAGGAATGTATTTACCTTTTAATTGCACAATGGGCATTTCCAACATCCCTTCTTGGTTGTATCAAATTCTTTCTTCGTCATATTTAAGCATATGGCATGGAACCATCGATCACAGTCGTCACACTGGATCTGTTCATACAAAAGAAAACATGCATGTTTACTGGTACATAAATACGGGACATATTCCTTTCCTGTCACAAGGTTGTTTACTTTCTTGCCATGTGATATCGCAACATGTTAATGGCTACCCAAAGTTACTTCTTAGATCTGGTTAAAGATTAAACATTGAAAATTCTCACCCAGTCAGTGATGTGGGGCCCAGACACAGGGGGTTTGCTACCAGCACACATTGAGCAACAGGTGTTGTCATCAAACACTATAATCATAAAATAAGACAAAGACCCAATACTATTAAGTTTGTGTTTGAGTAAATGTAAAAGTATGTGTATATTTATGTATGAATGCATGTATTAAAGTACCTGATGCATCAAGGATTTGAAGAGCCAGTGCTTTTCTTTCTCCTTTCATTTCTTTCTTACTTGTGTCAAAATTAATATCTGGCAGCAGAGGAAATGCTTCCATCAATGCTTTTGCCATCTAAAGAAAAAAAGCACTGCTGTTAACAACTCTATATTTCAGGTAATAATAATACAGACAAATAGTTACATGTGGACACACATTGTATCATGCATCCACACATACTAAAATAGGTAGAAATACATGTATAATATGCTTAACCAATTCTGAGTACAGGAAATGCGTGATGCATCCCATTGACCTAAGGTCTTCTATTGGGGAATGCAGAATAAAAGCTTATCCAGTTTATGAAAACACATGCAGTTAGGTTATTTGCACTTTCACACCTTCCATACAAACACATCAAAAAACAGTAAATCCTCAATTTACTTTGACTACAATGACTCCACAGTTGTTTCCATCTTGTTGGATAGGGTGGCACATAGCCCCCCCTTTCCAATGGATCCCGACCCAGTCTGTTTTTCCATGGCATGTCCTTCTCATCTTGAAGTATTCCCTAGATAATGAAATTATTTGTGTCAGAGCAATTACTATTTATTTTTTCTGTTCATATGACAAAAAATGATTTTGCAACTATCAGCTTCTCAAAATGTAAACCACTGTATTGTTAGCGATACTGGACAAAACATATGTGACTTCTTTCCCAATGTTATTTGTATTTCAAAAAAAAATTTTTAAACATATTTCTTGAATTACTGTATTCTTCCAGCAGCCTTTTTGGAGTCCTCAAGTTCTGATGACAGTTGTGCAGGATCCATTAGGAAGACTGTACTGGCTTCTGTATTGATATACTGAAACAGACCAACAAATTAAGTATGAAAGTGACATGACAGAAAACAGTTTTATTGATACTGATTTCAATATCATCCGCTAAAACCAAAATATCTGGTAATTTCTTAGCAGTAAAATTTGCAAACCAGCAACTTCCAGTGGTTGTTGTTCACCAGCACAAATGACAGAAGGGCTTCATAGTTATCAAACTTGACCTACAAAATCATAAAAGAAAGCTAATGAAGCAATATCGAATTATGATGACAAATTGGAAACTCATATCTCAGCTGTGTTCTCGCCCTACATGTAAGTCATTTCTTTTGGTGGCATGTTCACTTGCTGATAAAATAAAAGGTTTGACAAAAAACCTGAAGTAGTACTGTAGATGACTTGTTTACATGAATTAGGGTGTAAAACTTTATCCTCTACAACATAGATTCCCAAAGTGCGGCCTCATTTTGAGTTTTTTAATCCAACTGTAGACTGCATTTCTTAGAAAAAATGTTATTAGATTTGCTTTTTTTAAAATCAAATGTTTCCTTGTGTCTTATGAGATGGAGGATAAGGAGTTGAAAATTGGACTGTTGGGAGTAAAGGTTTAGGGATGGGCAGAGGGTGTTTTGCTTGTTTTATGTTTCAGTGTGGAAAGTGAT
Organism: Craterocephalus amniculus; assembly: GCA_036024015.1. Classification (NCBI taxonomy): domain Eukaryota; kingdom Metazoa; phylum Chordata; class Actinopteri; order Atheriniformes; family Atherinidae; genus Craterocephalus; species Craterocephalus amniculus. The sequence goes on along the minus strand of JAVQJG010043868.1, from coordinate 5,580 downwards.
CCTCAGCTACCAAAACTTTGACAACCCCTGCTCTACAGAAATAAGATGATTGGGAGAGACAGTGAGACTAATGTTAGTTTGTAAGGTACAGAGCAGTTACATGATTTTACCTTAATTAAAGTGCTTACAACATGATGCATATTTTAACTGATGAAGTCTCTGATGTCAACAATGATGTATGGCATGCCCAGCAACACATAGGATTTACAAAAGGTATAGATAAACTAATTTTATCTCCATAAAGGGGGTGGAAAGCCAGTCATGCAGGATCAACTGAACATGTTCTTGGAAAACAATTAGTGTCAGCCACATGGAAATGTGATGTCAACCTCACATCTCAGTGTCTGTAATAGTGTCAATTGTTGTGGAAAACATGTGTAGCAGATGTGTGAATGTGAAAGCTCTATTCATTTACAGTATCTAACTGACACAATACAACAAACAAAGATCAAATATTACCTTCGGCAAACTGTGGCGAGGAAGCTCTGTTCTGTCCCCAAACAAAATCACACCAGCTGTGTAGTGATTGAGGAGGTAAATGCTGTCCACCACTCCCGATGCATGAGCAGCAACGTGAAACAGGCTTTCGATAATCTGCATAGATCACATCATGTCCAAATATTTAAACTGTCTTGTCAGAAAATCTGAAATAAATTTATATGAATGTTGAAATAACATGTTGCAGAAATTAGTGAAAAGCAAACCTAAAACAATCACACATACCTCTCCAGTCAACCACTGATGTGGACGTAGAGAGCATAGATCTGAATGATGTATGTTGAAGCTTCGACCCTTAATTTGTGAAGTGACAACCGCAACCACAACTTCTGTATCCTTCTTTTTCCAAAGCAAAGTTAACTGAAATTCAGATATATGAAGAAATTCATTAATAAATTTAGAAACTATAGAGTAAACTTGATATTTAAAAAATAAAAAGAATCGTAAATAAAATAATAAAAATACTTAACATTTCCTGGAAGGTGCTAGGGGGCACCTTGTGGTGGTAAAATTTGAGTATATCATTTTAATAGATTATTATTTCACTCCGTTATTTGTTTTCCAATCTATTTCCAGTTGTTTTTAAAAAATGTTATATTTGAGGATGGGTTTTGGTGGTTCAATAAACACCTTTTTTTAAATCAATGAACAATCATGTACATTAATCGTGATTTCAATTTCAATCAAAATAATTGTGATTATTATTTTTCCCATAATCGTCCAGCCCTACTTAGGAGCTATGTTTTACATGCCCCTGATAGGGTCACCAAAGACAAATGGATCATAGATGAGGGATCACACAAAGTGCAGCACATAGAATTAATGTGAAAAAGTTATAATGTGGAATACTGTCAACACTGAATTGTTTTCCTTAAAATAACTGGTTTTCTATATTTTTCCATTGTCCAGCTACAATTACTCAATAATACCTGTCAGCTTTATCCAATTTAAGGGGAAAAAAAGTCTGTTTTATGTCTATCATAAATGGTGCATGTGTTGTCTGCCTCAACTTGCCTGTGATTCTTTATCATGCTGATCATCATCTGCACCTTTGATCTTTGCTTTGGTGCCACGTGAAGATTTTGGATATGGTATTTTCTTGGGTGGATTGAAGTACTTGGACTTGGGCTGACCAGCAGAGCTTTCCCTTTTCTTCCATTTTTCTTCATGATCGTCCGCCGGTCTGCTTAAATCAGTGAAGGTCTTGTCCAAAATGTTCATTGGGAGATCATGCTGCATGATGTGCTCCACATATCTTCCTTGTAGGGAGGAAAACATTTTTGAGATGAACTCTGCTGGTCTAAGGTATTTCTTCTTTCCCAGGACGAACCGTTTAACCAGGCCAAACCATAGCTCCACATGGCAGTTTGTTTCCCTGGGGTTGCCAGTTTCATGTCTTTCACCTGTTGTTGGTGTTTTGTGACGTCTCAGATCCCCGAGCAACAAACCACTCCATAGTGGGATGATTCCCATGTAGTGTTTCATCAGGACATCAATGACACCAGGGCAAAAATAACGGTTTTCTGTGTTGGTTGAGTCATCTGATAGAAAGTCACATTCTGCTTGCTCCCGTCTCACCTGAAAAGCTTGTGTGAAAGGTGACTTTCCAACAATGCTGTTACTTTTATCATCATTGCTTTTTTCAGCTTCTGTCAGGTGTTGAACCTCTTCAACCTTGATGTCTTTTGTTTGCAGAATGCACTTGTTGATGTAGGTTTGGCTTTTTTTTACCAACTGGGTGCAGTCCTTTGCATCAAAAAGCACACATATGTGGTAAAAAACCTCAAGGGCAAGCTGCATACTTGGGCAGTTGAGCAGGTATGCAAAGATAAATGTGGCATACTCCTGTATGCCTTTGTCTTTGGTTTTTCTGCCAAATGCTTGTGTCACAGCCTTAATGACATGGGCAGAGCAGAGATGCAACACGGTGAAGTTTGGTTTACCAGCAGTGTGTCCATACACAATGTTGAATCCTCTATTTAGGTACACTGAAATATCTTCCTTGTTGAAAGCTAAAAGTACACTGTTAACCAGAGCCCAACTGAAGTCTGTTTCAATCTGCGCGATTGGTATTTTTGTTGTGTGTGAGAGTTCCCTTTTAAATTCCATTAGCCAATGGGAAATAGAAGGAATGCTATGCCTGTAGGTGACCAGGTCTGTGACAGGCAAAGGAGGTTTATCCTTGCCCATCCCTTGCAAAACTAGAGCATAGTACAATACTTGCTTGTCTTGACCAGGGATTTTCTGGACAACGCTGCCTGTTGTATCAAGGTGGAGGGTAATGTGTGATGATTGTCGTAGATGTTGAGCCAAAATCCTAATTCCAGTCTCAGTGTACAGGTGGACTGCAAATGGATCTATTTGTAAGAGCTGCATGTAACCCTTTGATGATGCTTGAGTACTTGTTTCTTTCATTACTTTTTGAGTCAACATGAGTTCAAGGATCATGTCGTTGTGGAGCCTTGTACTCTTCTTCAACTCAGACGATATTGTCTTCAATACATCTTTAGTTAGGCTTTTAGTCATGTTGCCGGCCATTATTTGTTCAATGGGTGTCTTCTTCAGCATGGTGTAATAGTAATTGCTGACCCCATTGGCTAAAGCTTTGGCAATTTTACTCCGTCTCTGGTACTTTGACGGCCTGAATTTTCTTTGTTTGTTTTGGTGTGTGACCTCACTGTAAAACAGATTTCTCGGTCTGCTGAATTGGGAATCTCCTTTTTTGTAAAAGTGTACACTGCATTGCATCCATTAAAACTGCGTTTGGCTGAAGCATGAAAATAAGGAGATTTCTTTTTACGACTATTGCTCCTTTTCACATGCTGGTATTTAAACACAAGTGTACAGCATGGATTCTTTTCCATGAACTTAAAATATAATGTATCAGTCCATGGGGGACGTAGTTGACTCCCACCCTGTTTTGGTTTAATGGTTTTCCACTGTTTCCTTGTTATCACTATTTTGAACTTCCTAGGTCCTGCTTTACGGTCTCTATAATCAGTTGGTTCATGGTGATCATCTGTATTTGTGCACAGTTTAACTTTTCTTGTACTGGAACGTCTTTTAGAGAGGACTTTTTTATTTGGTTGTATAACAATGCTTTTATATTTGCCTCTCTTTTTGGTTGAATGGAGGGTTGCGGAAGAGTGAAAGTTTTTTGCAGGACTACTGTCAGAGGCAAACTCCTCGCCGGAGTCAACAGCTGGTAGTTCTTTCCTGTCTTTTCCTGACCCTTGTACTGACTGAGGCTGTGTTGAATAGAGTTCTCTGTCCTCTTGTGAATTGTCCCTGTCCTCACCTTTGTTTTGCTCTGTGTATTCAGAGGATAGTTCTTGTCCTGGACTGTACTTGGCTTCATTTTCTTTCTCACTCTCTCCACTCCCTTGACTCTTGCCCTTAGTTCTTTTATTTTTCACCTCAACTTTATCCTGGGCATTTCCTCTCTCACCAGTTTCTCTACCTATTGAGGAACATATACAAAAATAGATGTATTAGGATAAAAAAAAATCTTTCACATACTTAAAACAGAAGACACAATTAAAGAAACAATATATATGGACTAACAATATATGGACACTCCCAACGTTCTCGTCATTCTAAACGATTCACAACAGTGTTTCTTGTTATTAAATCTAAGCTGCCACTCCTTCAAGTTTCCTCACCTCGGTTTTCTTTATTTTTAATTGTTGGAAGTAGCCTACACCAATGCTACGTGTTGCCTTCTTCACACCTGACCCTGGCTGCGAATGTGGCTTCATCCGCATTAAGGTAAATTGCGCTATCTTTGCTCTGCGGTGTCTTCCGTGGCGCCGCGGGACACACATTAAAGATATGAGACAGCAGCAGTAATGCACTGTGGAGATTGGAACGAGCCCTCACACAACCGGGAAACAGTGCACACAGACCTCATGTGGCTTTGAATATAGCCTATTATAAACTTTATGAGGGGGGGGGGGGTGGATTTGGTTAACCACCGAATCGAACCACTTAAATACCAAAATTCTCCTCTTCATGGGAAAATGCGATATAACCTATATGTTTAATATACCGCATATTAGAATTTCAATAGAAAAAAGTTAAGTGGTTAATATTACAGAATAATCTCCATGTCTAATAGATATAAAGCTTTTATATTCAATTACATATTAATTCCAGATTCCAACACATATTGTCAAAGGTTAATTGTCTAAATGTTTCAGAATAAACATTACCTGCAGTAAGCGCCTTTGTCCGGATTCCTTGTCGATCTGCAGACCAGATTACTTTAAGCCACTTTAAATATTTTTTCTTGTTCGTTTTAAACACAGCAAGTACAAGCAATAGCCACTGTTCTTGTGTTACAACTGCTTCACTAAAACCCAAAGAAATTAAACACTGAACGATAGCATCAATACCTTCAGCTTTTTTGCCAAAGGTTTGTATTTTTCTGGTTCTGTCCTTTTCTGACACGACCCATTTTAGCCAGAAGTTGAGAGTAGATTTGCCATTGCCATGTGCTCTGCGCGCTGTTTCACTCTAACCCCGTGTTCACACCGGACAGCGGAAAAATTGTACGCGCGTACAAACTGAATGTTAAGTCAATGTACAGCCGCGGAAAAACGCAAGTTTCCTTGGGGCGGCGTGTTTCAAGCGGATTTGCGGCGCGGAGCGCCCAAATCGAGCAGATTTTCCGCGCGAATGAAGCAGATTTTCCGCTGGAATGAAGCGCATTTTCTGCGCGAATAGGGCGTTTTCCGCCTCTCCGCTCGAGGTGAAAATTTTGAACACGAGCGGTTTTTACGCGCGGAGAATCCATAGCAACTGATAGCAGGAGCTGCAGCTGGCTGAAAACAAGCGATGAGAGCTTACTGACATCAGCTCTAATAAACAAAAACTGGCTGTGTTTTAATTAATGAAGACCACAACAAGAACAGGAAGCTTCTGATCGGCTTGTCAGATTATTTATGCTCATAGTATTTATTTATTATTATTATTATTATTATTTCCTGTCAGATTATGAGGAGGAGAGGAGGCTGGCGGACCACCGGGATACGTAGCAACGTTAGCTAGCTTAGTGACCGGCTTCTTTCTTTAGCAAACAAC
>JAVQJG010043867.1:0-13571 GCA_036024015.1 Craterocephalus amniculus | reverse complement strand
ATCTTTAGCTGCTCTGTACTTTGAACAGTTTTAAATTGAAATCCACGAAACAATCAACTGTAACAGGAAAGAGAGCATCATGGGACACAGTTTATGCGTTTCACTTTGGAAATATTCATAGATTGGGTATTATTAATTTACTATCTGATAGAGGTGTGATCAGAAGTAAATACAGAGCCAGTATCGCTTATATCGATACCAGTACTTTTTCACTCCACACAACTTAAAGAGGAGGCCGGCCAGGCTTGCCACATGGATTCCTCGTCAAACTAGAGGAGATGGGATCGTTCAGGCAGGAAGTCAGCTGATGAAAAACAAAGTGGATCTGAACATCCAGTCCCCCCGTCGTGTTTTCCTGTAAATGCGCCGTACACTGAAGAACATTCTCGCCCCCAGTTTTAACTTTAAGCCCATGTCTCTGTAAATAATGTCAACGGTGTTTTCGGATCTCTGATATCTGAATGATGTCACACAGAATATGGAAATAAATGTGTCAGCAGCCGGTGCTGCAGCAGGATTTAGCGAGATGATTATAATAATAAATATTAGCAGTTAAGTTTCGTTAAGTTTGGATTACTTTAGATAGAAAAAATGAACTAAAAAACAGATATATAACTATGAGCTTTTTCAGTACACTGAACTGTAAGGAAAGTTTCTGAAATCTGAAGGAATCATGAAAAGTGACATGAAAAATCCTGAGACATGGAGCTTTGCTGCCACCTTATGATTGACTAAGGTATTGCAACAGTAGCTCTGTACCTGTGAATGTACTCTTAGCTTCTGCTGTTTGCCTGGGATCAGCAACCATTTATTTTTGTAACTATGAACAAATCCAATGTGACTGTCAGATAGGTAGGTAGGTAGGTTAAATGGAAATGCATTGAAACAATAAACTGCAACAGCTTTAGAGAAAGAGCATCATTGGACAATTGTATGAGTGTTGTCTTGGAGATATCCACAGATATGGCACTTTTTCATGATCTGAATTACGTTGTTATGTTTGTAGGCTACACAGACCATTTATCTTGTCTGACTGTGTGGCATTAATATTTTGTCTCATTGTTTTAATTTTTTCACTGAAGAAGTTGCAAATTGGTTGCTCTTCTCAGTGGAAAGGAGCTCTGGGTTTATCTGTTTAGGAGGATTTCTACGTTTTTCAATCATAACAGAGTGTGAAAATTGTTGATGTTCTTGTTAATCAGTTCAGATAAACGCTGCTCTCTGGCCTTACTCAGCTCATTGTTATAGTTACGCAGCCTTTGTTTGTACAGCTCATAGTGAATATGAACTTTTCTTTTCCTCCACCTGCGTTCAGCCCTCCTGCATTCTGTCTTTGGGTTCCTGACCATACTGGTGTTTCTCCATGGTGTTTTCTGTTTCCTAAAGGTGCTCTTAGTTCTTATTAGTGCAATAGCATCTGTTACGTTAAAGATTATTTAATTAAAATAATCCAACATTTCATACACTGACTCTGCATTTGTTTGTAATATAGTGATGCCTCGGTAAACTGAACACTTGCTCTGTCACTGATGTATCTCTTCTTCACGGAGAAGCATAATAATTTAACTTTCTGAGTGATCAGTTAATAGAAGAAAGCACAAAAATGGTCGGACAGGCCCAAGCCAGTGACTACAACAGAGGAAATATCAGTACCTTAAGAAATAATGTAAAGATAAATATATAAAATTGACATCCCCTTGCCGATAAATAATAATATGAAAAAAAGATGCTTGTTTTCACCACATTAGATTAATCAGAAATCCCTGGCTTTGGGCATCTGCTGTGCCATTGTATCTCTGGAAAATAGACACATTTATCCAGCAATCCATGCAGCGTATTATTAATTTCTTCCCCTTTATTTATTTTTACACAGAAACCAAACCATGTATTTGAACATGTATATTATCTTAAAGCTAAAATGTTAGTATCACCTTACAAACGGGGCAACAAAGCAACCTACGGTTTCATTTGTTCGACTTGAATTTATTTATTCTTCATTCATTGACCTAATTCGTTTACTTAAAATGTTACTAATAAAAGCACAAAAAACACAAACTCAGTAGGATTCATAACACGATAACCCATCCCCTCCCTGCTGCCCCCGCAACGCCATCCTGCATAATAAGCAGCAGAATGCAGTATACATATATTTGCGCATTTTTCTAACATTTATTTTGATCAGCATATATAATCAGAGTTAAAATCAAATGTGAAATTAAATAATGTAACCTCTGACTTGCTTCTCTCTTGCCACTAGATGGAGCCAAACACCGCTTTGTTTTAGCTTTTAAGGCAGGAGTGCTCCAGTTCCGTCCTCACAGCTACCGTCCTGCAACTTTTAGATGCAACTCTTCTCCAGCACACATGAATCAAATATCTGAGGTCCCTCAGCCTGTCATTCAGCTCTGCAGAGGCCTGGTAACGAGCCTTTCACTTGATTTAGCTTTGTTGAAGAGTTGCATCTAAAAGTTGCAGGATGGTAGCTCTTGAAGAGCACAACCAGAAAAATTAGCAATAAAATAATATAAGTTACAGATAAAAGTAACAAGTTCTGTCATATTTCAACTAGTGTTTAAAACAAAGAAAAGCTGTTTTCAGTCTGGACCTGAACCCACCCCAGGACTGAGAGGACCTGACACAGGAAGCCTGGGTCCTGCCTTCCCCTCTGGTGCTCAGCAGGTCTGCTGCCCTCAGGGCTCTGCTGGGTTTAGGGCAGCAGCAGCCCACTTAATCAGGACTTTTAAACATCCAATAAAACATACCTTTCACACGAAAGGAAACAAAAAGCCGGTAAAAGCCTGAGATATTCCAACGATCAGGAAGAACTGGCCAGCTACAGGCAGGATGCCTCATTAACCCTTCATAACCCAACCCAAGAAAAACTGGGTAGAAAAGTCTAATTGTTTCTAATCTGAAGTCTTTATATGGCTCTTTCACAAAAAAAGCACTTTTAATACATTTAGTACTTAATTACTGTATCCCATAATGAGTGTAGTGTCGTCTAATGCTAAGGAGCAGAAGATAGGCATCATACATTGCAGCATTTAGAGCAACATTTTCACCATAAAGTGATGCAACATGTCTCAGAAACTATATGTATCAGACATGTTTGGCTTGTTTGGGTTCAACAGCTGAAGGGCTTCTAGCTGATTCAGAGCAGCTGCACGAGATGAAAGACGAGTCACCGCTGTCGTTTTCAGCATCTATTTACTCCTTACACTGACTTGAAAACGGTCAAGAACACAAACAACTAAATTCTTGTAATACATTAAACTTATTAAGTGCAATTTCTAGTGATGATGGAAAAAGGAAGGAGGTAGTGAACTGTGCTGGAAACAAAAATACTAACTACTACATAGAACAATAAAAACATCAACAGTGGTTAGGGTGCGAACTTCTCTCCAACAAGTCCTGCATGTAGATGAGTCAGGTTTCAGTGTGGACACACACACGTAAAAGTAAACAGTCGTGGGCTTGGTTTTGCTATAAAAGAGGGAGAGGTGACCTAAAGTACAGTTAGAAGAAATCTCAGACTCCTGCTATCTCTCGTTCTGTGGTTTGAGAGACAGAGACAAAATAATAGTGCTGTGCCTGGAGCTCATAGTAATCTGTTTTCTGCTCCAGGCTGTAATATTGGGACCAGCAGCAGACCAAGAACTAAAACCATTTCTTCATCTGGTCATGGGTACATGAACCAGAACAGTTTATACGTCTTTGACGAACTAATAAATTACCCCGGCATCAGTCCGTAAACAATATGAGCATAAAACACCGAATATGACCCGTTTATATTACAGCTGCACAAACACTTCGTAAACATTGAACTGGAAAACAGCAGCAGGTCAGCAAAGATTCACTCCAACATGTCAGTCAGTCCTCTGTCTCTGGGAGTGGAAGGTCATAAAATCCATGACTTCTCTGGTTGAGCAACAAAAACTTCTCGTTTAAAATTAAGTAAAAAAATAGTTTCACTATTGTTCTTCTGGAAATGTATAAAATTAATGAAAAATAAATTAAACATGAACAAAAGTTCCTCATCATAATCCTTTCCATGTTCGGCTCATTTCAGCTCCTGCGGTGAGTTAAATCCATCGGTCTGTGGGACTCTGGGCTGGTCAGATTCCTCCAACGCTGAGCTGCAGCCACATGCAGACCTTCAGGGAAACAGCAGAAAAATACATTTACTTTAAAAACCAAAACTGCTCCAGTTTTATTTCAGAGTGACTTTCAAAACATCTTCAGGCAAATAAAGACTGAACTGTGGAGACAAGTCCATGTCACAGACCAGCAGAGGAAAATATAAAAGTACAAAAACTTTGTTATAATAATTAAAATAAAGATAAAACTATGAAACTGTTTTAAAAAAAATCAAAATAATGAAGATAATTTTTCAAGTTATGTCAATAATAAACTCAGAAAATAAAATAAATTAGAACAAATCCAGACTGTACAGTAATATTTTCTAGTGGAATAAAAACCAAAAACAAACTTTTACACAATAATTTAGAAGTATAGAAGTGAACATATCGCCTGTTCAGGAATCACGTTTCATTCATTTCTGTGTGAGCCCGCATCCACCAAGCAAACTCCACCCCGGCTATCCCTCCTTCCCAATACCTTCCCTACCAAGCTGCCGAACTCTGTTTGCATGTCCACAGAAAAAAGGGGCGGAGTCTGCAACATCTGGCCAATCACAGTTAGAGAAACCCGGCAGAGCAGACCATTGATCTAAAGGCTCCTCCATCCTCCACAAGAAGCGAGAACTTTTGACAAAGTTCAGCGGGTGTGATTGAGGACACATTGAACTGACCCACCGTTTTTTTTAACAACTGATGGAGGAGGTAGTGAGTAAGTACAGAAATGTTTCCAACACACAGTAAATAAAGACACGGATGTGGCTGTGTGCACAGTCCTGCACCGTTACCGACCGAGTTTTACGTAAAATAAAAAAAAAAAAAAAAAAAACTCTTGTTCTTGCGGCCTCCAGAACAAAAACAATTCTCCTGCTTCTCGCGGAGGATGAAATAAATACCCTGATGAAAAATAACTTTTCCTCGTCCTTGGGGCCTCGAGAACAAGAACAAATTTCTCACCTCTCATGGAGGATATAACAAGCTGAAACGGTGTGTTCTATTTGAACTCGGAATTCCCAATTTCCGATTGGGAAGATTCAACGGGAACGGCCTCCTGAAGTGGGAAGACCCTCACCAACCGGACTTCACGTTTAAAGTTGGCTGCGTCCATGTTTACAGTGCAGCAGCTCCTGTAATATCACGTTTATTCACACTTTTCTTGCATTAAATCAGCCGTACACGTCGTGTGGCTGGAGATAAACGCAGGGAGATTCATTCACATTTTACATGAACTATGATGCCGCTGTAACCAGATCCAAACAGTCCAATAGCAATGCTGCTTTTCTCTAAAGGCACTTTATTTATAAACGTCTGAATCATTTAGTGAATGTAGTAAAACAGCCGATGCAGCTTAGAAACATTTGCAGCTCTGTTATAGCTGCTTTGCTGGTAAAAGGCAAAATTAAAATTGTCCCTGAAAAATGACAGGAATCTGGAAGCTGCCTCATTATCTTTCCACGCTGTGAACCGGAACGCTTTCAACTCAGGAGTGACACCATTCCCAGTTCCAACGTCCCGGTTCTGAGGTAAATGGAAATACGAAAAGCTCAAACATCAGGCCAAGAGCAACCCTGTTGCCACAAGAAACGCCAGGAAGGAAGGAAGGCTGGACTTAACATGTAAATCATCCTCTCATTTCCATTTTCCATTGGTTGTTCTGAGACTCAGCCGACATGATTGGCATCTCCTGATAAACACTTCTCCCTTCTGAGCGGGACGTCATCGGGACGTCAAAAGATTTGCATCCATCCCCTAAAGCTCTCTCCTAAGCGCTCCAGTTTCAGTTACCATGGTGATTTATCCCGCCAAGAAGTGAATCAGCGTTAAAGTTTGGAAAATCCCAGGCTGACCCTGAAGTTACCCGAGAAGATCCGAGCCATCCTCAGCTGATGCAGCAAACACAGCGACCGTCAGCTGATGGTCACACTTACATGCTGTGATGGACAGGCCTGCTTCCATGTCTCCATGTGGCTGCAGCTGTTGCTGGTTCCAATCCCTGGGCCTCCAGCAGAATTAAGCTCCAGTGTCACACGCAGCTGTTGAGTAAAGCAGCCGGGTAGGGAATATGTGGCATAATGTAGCTTCATTCTTTGGAGAGAAAAAGCAAAACCAAACAGAAGAGACATTAATTATTTAAGCATTTGATGAAAAACAAAAAGCTGCCTCGGGTTTTCTGTCAGACTTACGTTTCCTTTGTGCCGCTGCAGCAGGACGAGAAACGCGAGCAGCACAACCCCGAGTAAGATAAGCGACATCAGCACAGCCAGCCTGGACCGAGCTCCTGCAGACAAGAGCAAAGAGTCGGTAAAAATCCTGCAAAAGCCAAATAAAAGTTCTGCTTTAAAGACAATCCTCACCAGAGCTAATCGGCTTTTCCTCTGCACCTGGAGGGAACGGCTCGGTGGACGGGTCGGTGGGCAGCGGGGACGCCTCCGGGGTCCAGGCTTTGTGGTTCGGATCTGGAACAATTTATTGGGTCAGAGATTTAAAAAAAAAAAAAACTGATTCAAGGACGTTTCTGGACAGTCCACTTACTAAAGGCTGGTTTTAATCAGGCTGATTTTTGCACGTGTCTGGTTTCCGTAATTCCCGATACACTGGCAGTCCGATATTAAAAAATAAAAGCCCTTTTTCAGTGGATACATTTTGTGTTTGGTTTTATCAGGTTATCCTAGGACAGCTAGCAGGAGAGTTTAGCAGTATAGCGGTAGTCTGGTGTATCGCAAGACTTCCAAACCAAAACAAATGGGAGCGTCAATGGGCTAAACTGCAAGTGCCGTTTCTGGTATAGGAAGACCCGACAGGAGGAGGAAATGTCAGCTTTTTCATCAGAAAGGGTCAGTGAAGCAAAATAATTACTTCCAAGCAGCTTTATGACTAACAAAGTTGCATAGAGCTTCTTTAAAATCAAACAAGCATCTTTAATGTTGATGTGGATCTCTCCCTACAGCCAATTTCAAGACACACACTATGCCAAACTGGATTTTTCACAAACACAATTTCATTTTTTGAATAAAAACAGATTTAATTGTTAAATAATTTTGAATAGTGTTGAGATATGATAGATATCTACACACATTTGCAGATATCAGATGCCAGATCCTTTAAGATCCCGGTATCAGACCCAAAAATCCCCAGATCGCTCAGGCTCTACTACTTACCAACAACAAGCTGAACCAAGGCTTCCTGTTTCTTTTCCAGCTCGGGGGAATAACATCTGTATGTCTGCGAATCTGCCAGCGTCACATTGTGGATTTTGAGGGACATGTTCCCACGTTTGAGGCCGTCTGCGAACAGCGACGTCCTCCCGATGTAGGACACAATCATCATGTCGTGGAGCTCCTTCCTCACTCTGTACAGGAACACAACATCTCTTTGGCTGCGACTTGCTGAAAACCCTTTGCTCCGGGCCGGTAGGGTCCACTCCACCGTCCAGTCCTGGATGTCCATCTCCCGGTCCAAGCGGCACGGCAAGACGACGTCCTCGCCCGGAACAGCGATGATGGGGTCATTGGGGCCGATAAGCTGATACTGTCCTGGAAACAGAAGGAAAATTAAATCAGAATTAAATCGAAAATTTTGATCAATTTTACATGAGCTTGAAGTTTCAACATAACTCGGGTATTTGAGAATCAAAATATCTCAAGCATGACAAACAGAGCAAAGAAACTCCAAAACAACAACAAAACCTGAGAATCATGTCTGAAACATTCAAAGCCAAAAGAGGAAAATCACATTAGAAAAAAAAAAGATGGAGGGGATATTTACTGTTTTCTCTTAAATAAATGTACTGATGTTCCCAGTCATGTGTGGAAGGCAGAAAATTTCCAGTCAGACTTTCAGTAAAACTATAGGCTACTGAAAGTTCCCCCAAAAAACCTAAACCAAAACAAAACTGAAATATCTATCACTTGTAATGTAAATAAATGTAAAATAAGTTTCCCCTGTGATGTTATTTATCGATTTTTCATAAGCGGTGAGTCACGCGAGACACTCTGATCACGCGAGGCGAGACACTGAACACGATACTGTGCCACGTCATTCAAACCGCACGTGGTTTGAATGAACACTCTATAGATATTGTCTAATTTAACAAAAAAAAATACATTTTTATTCCAGCGTAAAGACACACAAAAAGATGCTGAACTCGCTCGAAATCCACACTTTTTAAATGGTCACAACAAACTCGGAAAAGATAAGCCATGCCGGTAAAGTCTGATCACTGAACCTCGGCATAATCTTTAAATGGCGTTGTACACGTAAACTAAAAATAATGGCGACTAACAGCGATGTATTTTTACCTTCAACAAGAGCCAGGCAGACAGTGAAAATCCAGCATAAGAACAGGTAGGTAGAAATCCCGACCAGGCTGCTTTCCATGCGGATGTTACAGAAATACTACACTACACACTGCTTCACATGTGTGTCTTTATATCCTGGAGACTCCGCTCCTAGCAAATGAATGACGTAGGCAACGTTGCTGTTTGTTTTGTTTTGTTTTTAGGGAGGTTCATCCATTAATCATTTGTGTTTGGTACAACACGAATGATCTTATTTTAATTCTCCATTTTATATGTCTTTCTTCTATTATTGTTGATAATGAGTCAGCTATATTCGCAAAAAAATGTGGTTATGTAAATGCAAGTAAGTGAAAACTAGTACAATCTTGTTTGTTCATTTAAAAAACAAACGTAACCGAGTGCTATAGTATCTACTAAAGGCGTCCAAAACGTGGGAAGCTGCTCAACCAACGGAATAAAAAACGGCGACAGACAGACAGAGAGACAGATAGACAGATAGATAGATAGATAGATAGATAGATAGATAGATAGATAGATGATTTAATGATGATGTAATGTCGATAAAAGTTACCGGATTGGATAAATCTTGAAAACGGGTTGTTCCAAACACAAAAATAGATCACGTAATCCAATCCCACCTTTTATCCGGAAAAAAACTTCAGTTTGGGTTGTTCAAAACTTTGGGGCAGGATTGGGATACATTTGATCCAGAAAAGCTGGATTATTCTGATCCCAGGGGGAGGCTGGATTCAGTGTGGATTAGGCTATAGGTGCAAAATATAAGAAAACTAACTTAAAACTCATCAAATATTGCATCTGTGTCATGTAGTTTTGCAGTTTTAATCAGCTTTGTTTTTTTTCAGCATTTACAAAGATAAATAAAATAAAGTGGACAACATCTCCCTGCTGAACTTGTACAGTCTAGTGAACAAATTATTGGAAATAAAAAAGAAATAATTAAATAATCTTCTAAATTATCTAATTACAAACAAAATTTTTGTCTTTATTCCTCATAAATGATAAAAATAGTGACATACTTAAAATAATTTTGAGCAATTGCATTTCCTTTTTGCACCACCAGTCAGTGTCTCGTCCTGAGGTGCTGCAGAAGGATTTTCTGATTTCCCAATAAGTTTAGGAGCATCATAAACATCAAGATTTAAGGAAACGTTGGTGATGGTGTGCCCACATTTACAGAGGAAGGGCCACCGGTTCACCGCTGTGCTCATCTGGACCTGAGGAAGAAAGTGGATCCTCAGAGAGCTCAAAGGCTCAAAGCTTCCTCTGCTGACCAGACGTGATGATGATGATGATGATGATGATGATGATGATGATGATGGTGATGGTGAGAATGAGAAATTTGCCTAGAAGTTTTTTTTTATGAGAAAAACTTAAGGAGCATAAGTCCATATGTGTCTAGCAAAGGAACAAACTGCAGCAAACTAGAGCCAGACTGCGACCAGCTTCAAAATTCTGGAGCTGCTGGGAACGGAGAGTTTTAAATGCAAGCTACTTTCAATTTCCTTTACCTTTTGTTATATTTACAGAACACACAAGTTGTGAATGTATTTATGAAGAAATAGCTTAATTTCAATAGCTAAGATGACTTTTTAAAAGAAATGAACAAATCCATAATATTTATGTTTTGAGTTGTCTGTCTTTTGAAATAAAATCGTAAATGGAAGCCATAATATCAGTCTGTTATTCCTCATTTTAGAAAATGTATTCCCTTTAAAGCACCTATTATCTGGATTTGGTAATCCTGAAAGATCTGGATCAGAGTTATCCAATCCGAAACTGCTTTGAACAACTGGATAAAAGTAAGATGGATTTCGGAAAAAAATGGGATTACCAAATCCGGATAACTTTTATCCGGATTAAATCTTTTGAACAACTGGCCCCAGGAGCTCAGGACGCCATCCCACCACACGCTGTCATCATCCACCGGATCCATACAGCCTACTTGGCGAGCGAACCTCTAATCCAATTAATCGCGCTGCCTGAAGCAACAGGGAGAGAAGACGTCTTATCACTGATGGTGCGTTTAAGGACGCTGGCCCCGTGGGAAAGTCGAACACACACTGTGACCCGGTTACAGCCAAATCATTGCGTTTGGACCATGATTCCACTTTGCAGTCTGCCGGGCAAGACAAGGTAAAAACAACCAGAAAGCCTAGAGTAGCTGTAGCTTTCAAAAACATTAAAGATAACTTTTAAACAAATGATCAGTTTACCCACATTTCAGTGTAACCAGGGAACACAGTGAGGTTATTATGAGGTTTAGGTGGTAAGGTTCACTTACTAAAACAGCAAGAGATGAGATTTTATATTTGATATCTTTTTTTACTAAAAGAAATAAGAGAAGCAGACAATTAAGGAAGAATAGGGAAGAATACGTTAACTCGTGTCATATTTCACTCATGATCACGTGCAGCACACCCACACACACACACAAAAACACACACACACACAGTAACAACAGCTTCTCCAGCCACCACTGGGTTAGTCATGTGCACAAGAAACTGATGATAGAATTCATTTGATGATGAAGACAAATGCTTTAACCCAAACATCAGATTTAACAAATGATTAATCAGCCAAATGACTAAAATGACATATGAGTCATAGACAGACAGGCCTTCTGCTGAGCAGCAGATATCTGTTGGAACAAAGAGCTGAGCTCATCCAGCTAGCATCAACCCAGCAACCCTCTTATTATTACTCCTGGCAAACATGACACAGCAGAAATAGATGGGCATGCTGGCGCTGGTCGTGCATCTACAGAAAACAACCTAAAGAAGGAACCACTACAAGGAAGAACGATGCTGCAGGAGTTTGCCCTTATTTATAAAAAATCTTCTTCCTCATCTTCCTCTTCTTGGCATTTATTAGCAGCTGCAAAGGCAGATGGAAAAGGCCATTAGTCTTACAGGCTGCAGCGGTTGTCTGTAGATAAAATGCCAAAGCAAGGCAGGAGTAAAACATCTATCATTTTCCTGGACGGACATAGTTTCAGTTAGATCCTTCAGAAATAAAGGAGACTGTAAAACTTTGAGTGTCAGAGATGATCGCAGACAAACAGACACAGAGGACATCTAGTGGAGGGAAAGTGGTGTTAAAAAACACCAACAAGCCACAAATAAAGGCTGATCATGTCTAGCTGACCTCATCGTCTTCCCTCTCCTTTTCCTCATATCTGTTCTCTCTGGTTAAACATGCTGCTCTGTACATGTCAGAGTTCATCCAGTCAGTTCAAAATGAGAAAGTGAAGCAAAGACTTCTCATCTCTCCTCCTTCCTCTCCTCCAGCTCACATCACTGCTTGCAGGGTGGAAGACCCGAGGAGAGGTGTTAGATCTGTTCCCACCGTGATGTTTGCTCACAGCCGTGCTGCTGGACTCTGCAGGGTGAAGCAGTGATGCAGCTGCAGCAGATGTTTGCTGCTGGTTGGGCTCCAGCACAGAGATGTGATTCCTGTGTGATGAAACGCTGAGATCATCAGAGAAGCAGAGGAGGGCTGTGCACGGCCACAGAGAGTGAGCTACAGCGATGGAGGAGGTCTTCCTGCCTCAGTCCCTGCTACGGTATCAGCAGGATGCTGTGGTGAAGGTGATGCTATCAGACGTGTGATGAAGCCTCCAGTCTGCAGCAGCATGGAGATAACACTGTGCGCTCTGATTGGTGAGAACCTGCTTCTGGAATCTGTCCTCTCGCTTCATGTCAAACTTTATTCCTGGTTTTATTTGTCTTCATGTTTCCGACTGAAACTCTGTGTTCAGCATCTACTGCTGTTATTTCTATCCTCTTATTAAACAAACAACTAGCTGCAGGTTTCTACCAAGATGCACAGGAAATGTTTTTGCAGCAGTAAGGACCTCCTTATCGCCGGCATGACTGAACCACATCAGGTCAGAGAAGGACTTCTGTCTTCCCACAGAGCTGCACATAAAGAGCAGCTCATCGTCTGGGAGACGCAGCCTCAGCAGCTGCTGCCTCCTCGCTGACACAGAGGTTGTTTTAGGAGCTGCGTCTTCTCTGTGAAAGCAGCCGGCATGAGAATCTGCAGTGAAATGTGCCGTAGCACCGACAGCGTAGCTGCAGCTGTTATGCTGTCACACAGAAAACAGGCTGAATGAACTACTGAAGAATGTTTGTTTGATCAGATTTACACCAGAAATACACGTTTCTTGTGTCCTTGCAGCTTCTCTGAGCATCATTCCCAACAGATCCCAGTTCTTCCGCCATGAGTCTCTTTCTCTGAGCTGTGAGCAGCATGGAAACTCATCCGAGTGGAGTATTAAAAGGAACACTTCCACACAAATAAATGAAGATTGTTTTTCAGCCGGTGCCAAAGGAAATCAGTCTTATTGCTTCTTCAAACATCTTTATGACTTCGACTCAGGAGTTTACTGGTGTGAGTGTGGAGCAGGAGCACGCAGCAACACGGTGAACATCACTGTAACACGTACGTATATTTCTATGAAGAAAAAGGTTCTTTAATCAGAGAAGCAGCCTTTTATGGTAGACATCATTACCTGTAAACAGCGTTTTCTGTCATTTTTCATGAGAACACAACAAACTACAAATGTTTACCACAGATGTGTCAGATAGAAAGATTCCCACAAGACCACAAGTATGAGCAAAACATCAAACATGGTGCATCTAAGTGGGTCAGATCCCACTAAATATGAGGTCATGGTTTGGTCTTTCAGCTGGTTGGTTGATCCTTGAGAGTCCGGCTTTTCCTGTAAATGAAGGAGAAGCTGTAACTCTGCGCTGCAGACAGAAGGAAACGTCTTCCTCCAATCTGACTCGTTTCTATAAAGATGAGCGTCTCATCGGGAGCAGCCCCACAGGAAAGCTGACCATTGGAAGTGTGTCCAGATCGGATGAAGGGCTCTACAAGTGTAGCATCTCTGGAGCTGGAGAATCCCTGCAGAGCTGGCTGACTGTCAGAGGTAAGAGAAAACTTTAAAACTCCTCATTTTTTCTGTGATCTCCCTGCAGACTGATTCTAAACCTGACGTGCAATTCCACAAAACTCTCTGAATATGGATTTATAACATCTCAGGCTGCAATTCCTGCAGCATTAAGTATGTTCTAAATTAAAAGGTTTTTCCCACAACAGATGTTTGAAT
>JAVQJG010043852.1:0-24939 GCA_036024015.1 Craterocephalus amniculus | reverse complement strand
TTGCAAGTGCTGTTTTCAGGACAGAGACACCAGGGGGAGGGGAGAGACTGGCGAATCACCCCGCCAAGTCTTTGTTTACCACCACAGGGATTCTAAAAAACATTTATTGAGGTAAATTAGTTGCATAGTTCTCCTTTAAGTTTAATTCAGTCTGGTAAATTTTATTTAGATTTAGTTGATTACAAGGTCATTTACTCTCTTTAAAATAAATGTGACTTTTATAGTTTATTAAAACTCCTGCTAAAAGGACCAATGAGAGAGAAACACTGAAAGAAGCAAAATCAGGCAACTTGTGATATCAGTGTTTCACCACTTATTTTAAGACTTCATATTCTTTATTTCAGGAAACCTTATCAACTTTGTGATTATCTTATTGCACTGACAAATCATGTCACTTGATTATGCCCTGAATTTTCTCTAATTAAATGCTTTGTGCAGCTCATTTTGCAGTCAGAATTCACAGTAGACACCGTTTTATTCAGGGAAAATTTGCCAAATTATAAAAATTACTGAATACATATAATCGTCTGCAGATCATTGACTTTCAGGAGAAAAAAAATATTGGTTTTGAAACAAATACAACAGAAATTATTAACATATTTGCACTGTTCCTCATTTACCTTTATTTCTTCTACTATACCTCCCATCCTCATAAAACCAACTCAGCGGGAGCTGGCTATTTGATATGAATTGGCTTGTATATATGTATGACAATCAGATTTGCTTAAACTGATTGTCTGTGAAGCTCCTTGAGATGACGTTGTTATGAATTAGTGCTGTATGAATCAAGTTAAATTGAATTCAATTGAATTGATTTGTCAGAACACAAATGCTTCTCCAAGAAATTCTTCTTGATAATCAGCATGAGACAGAAAACTGCTGCTAACTAAAGGGTCCGTAACAAAGACACTCACAGACTGGGCCATTTAATTAGACTAATGTCCTCGTCCCAGCATACAAACACCCGAGGAGATTCAATTTATTGACTGGAGCTGCAGATTTGGCCCTGCTCGTCCTTTTATAGCACCACTGGGTCACTTCCAGGAAAACATGATGCACTCAAAGACAAAAACAGACAATACCTTATCAGGGAAAGTGAGTCTGAGCTTTCTATTGACTGCAGTGTCCCGGCCTGAAGTGCACCTTGTGGGCCCACTGCTGGGAGATGAGCAGCCAAGAGAAATAAACAAGGCAGTAAACACTGACTGCCGGGGGGGAGGCCTGAAGGGAGGGCTTATTTTCTTTCTCCACAACACTTTTGTCCTGTCAAAACAAGTCAACTCCAAATAAGGCCTGAGAGATGAGTGACCTCTGTCTTATTAAAGATGCAGTAAGTGGATGGATGTATATGGTTTGTGCAGATATACAAGTCTGGCATGTCTGATTTATCCAGTTTCACCTCTTATTGTCCCAACTTAAAGACTGAACACAGATCCGTCTTTTTTAAAAGAAAGAACTAAAGGCAGAAACTGACAGTAAAACAAAATGAAAAACATGATTTTATTTCCACCTCTGACTTTTTGGACATTTCTAATATGAAAATCATGATTTCAGCTGATTGTTGTCCACAACTTCAAGTTTCTGGACGTCAATGTGATTAATTGAAGGACAGAAGATTTTTGTCTTAATTTCTTCGTATAAATTATCAGAAAAAGCCTGTAAACGACGGTTTGTTGGATTATTTTTTTATTGCAGCAATGCATCTTGGTAATAAATGCTGGAACATCTGTTTAGTGGAGCCACAGTTGTACGGAAAAAGCATGTGTGGGATAAGCAAGAGAATTAAGTGTGTGTGTGTTAAACCCATGAAAAACTGGTCAAATCTTCTCCATATTCTTCTGTTGACACACTTATTGTCAACCAGGTGACTTATTAATACTTAAAACCAGGTCCAGGATTATTAGAAGTGAGCACCGGCACCCTGTCCTAACCGAAAGTAAACTTCCAGATTGTGCGGGTTTCACAACCTGCAAGTGTACCAAGAAGACCACTGAATGAGAAGATGGTTTCCTCATCCAGCCAGGACATTCCAGGACAGACTGCAGACACACAGTCTTTGGTTATAAGATCCACCAGGAGACGTACCATGTTGCTAAAGCTTAGCATGGACTGGAGTCAGCAACATCTGCACAAGAACCTGGACGTGTGGAGGAACTTTATGTTTAGCATGAGTCAGTTGTATCATCAGGTCAAAGTGTGGAGATTTGGAGATGCTGACACATGTCCCAGTAAGGTCCCATCTTCTGGTGGAGGCAGAGAGATGGTGTGGGAACGGCATCTTACTTGCTGGGTAAACAAGGCTTGTCATCATTTCAGGAAATCTCAATACGAAATGATGTGGAGATAAGATTCTTCAAAAATGATTTCGTATCTCCAGAGTCTGGGACTGAACATGACAAGCTGGACCCACAGAGCAGGTTTATCAGACTACCTCCAGAGGATGGACGGCCCCCCTGCAGTCCTGACCTCAGTGAAGGCGTGTGGGATCATGTTGCTACCAGACTGACCAACACAGCCGTACTGGCTGGTTGCAGAATGGGATGCTGTCCCTCAGCAGCGGTGAGCAGCATGAGGAGGAGGAGACAGGCTGTTGTGCCTGTGTTTGGATCTTCTACATGCTGCTGAGGCTTCTGTTAAATGAAGACATTGATGTTTCACCAGTTTGTCCATTTCCCTCAGACTTCGACCATCTAATCCAGTGAACACCAAATAAGACTCAATTGTAGGATCAGCAGTTTTTCATGGGCAAAACCCACACACTTCTTACAAATATGGCTCCATTTAAAGAGGAAATAAACAGACTTTCTTACATTTATTACCACTAATAGTTACATAGTTCCAACAAAGATATGATCCACCACACACACATTTACTGACGTTTTACTCTAAAGGAGAGGAAGCTGTATTGTTGTTTACTGTCTTCCCAAACAGCTGATAAGGAAAATCATGAGTTGATCGGACGGGATCATCAGTGTTGGATTTGCTCTGAGGAGCTGGACAGCTGGATGTGTGTGTGGGAGACTGGTGACATTAAATACAGCTCACATTGGGTGCAAAGTGTGTTGAGTCATTAAAAGGCATGATGCAGAGTGATAATGGTGAGATGGTTTCAGCAGTGAGAGCAGAGGAGTGTATCATGCTGCCGTCAGGACCTCAGCAGCATCATCTGAAATGCACGGCAGACGTTCATCCACGTGTCAGAGATGATGAGAAGTGACAAATGAGCAGATCAGTGTTAGATTTAAACCCAGCTCATCATAGATGCTGATGATGAAGCCATCAAAGTTTCAGCAGTGCCTGGATGCATCATCGCTCATCACACTCCTGATGGAGAAAGTAGTTTTGACACAAGAAACTCAAAGTATGGCTTTGTTTTTCAGCTGAAAAGCTCTTCCTGATGGAGGTGCAGATTCCACCTGCTTTACACACAAATGCAGGCATCTGCAGGGCCAATGCCAGCGATTTAGGTGCCCTAAGCACTGCAGCTTTCTGGTGCCCTAAATTATTTAAAATGTTGCAGGCAGAATCCTTTAAGGCTGAGCTGTCATTTCAAGTCATCTGCAGGAGAAAGATGATTCAGAATAGGGAATTATTGGAAGAGTTTTTAGATGCATCTTCCCTCTCAGAGAAAAAAACATGCAAGTCTCACACTTGTTATTCTAATCAGAAAAACACACACATACCTCACAGTATAAATATTAATATCTCCCATTTCCACCTGCAATACGTTCTTATCCTTTAACAGGTGAGTTGATGCCATATCAGTTAACTGAGAAGTGCATAAAATCAGACATTTTTCTGTTATTACAATTAACATGAATCTCATAACTGCAATCCAGGATGGAGATAATTAACTCGAGCAAAAATTCCTCAGATACACATGGAAGGTTTCTCCAGAAACCAAAAAGTGTAGGTATAGATTCAGGACCCTCAATCTGCAGCCTTCTGTCCTGCAGAATCATGACTCAGTTTTTACTGCATGGTTGTGTGTAGGTTGACAGTGAAGCTTCTCGTGAGGCATTAAATCACTTTCATTTAGATTTTTGTCCTCTGGTTACCCATTAGTTCCTGATTAGTTTCCAAGAACTTCCCTAAAGTCTAAACACAATTCTGTCAACCTTATTGTAAAGTGTTACCTGTTAAGCTTTAAATTAAAGAGCTGGGTGCTCATTTAAAAAGCTTGCTTACGCACCAAAAGTGGCGTAAGTGGCTTTTTACGAAAAGTTTCTGATTTATAAAAACTAACCCGAAGGGAGAATGTGCGTATTGGTACGTAAACTCTGAACCTTGCGCAAGAACATTTTGGAGACGGGGAATTTGGCGGTGCAGCTGGTGAGATGGTGAACTTCAGCTAGGTTCCATAAGCAGTCATTTAAGAATTTTTTAGTGCAGTATGGTCACACATTTTTAGGTTGTTAAGCAAAGGCACTCAGTGGTTTACAGAAGCCTAATTATATCAAGGTGTGTAGCAATTGTAACAAAGTGTAGCATTACTAAACATAAACATAAATAGGATAATTACACTCATGCTTAAAGCTTCACATTGGATGCGCTTCTTGAAGATTACGCCAATGGCAGGATCAGGATGGAGTATTTAGAGACCATCAAGACTTCCTGGCCAACGATGATGACTGGCTGATATGCTGATTTAGATTTCCCAGAGCAGTGCTCCTAAATCTTTGTGCTGAGTTGGGCGCAGTGTTGGCGCGATCTACTTTACTGAAACCGTGCCACATCCGTGCTGTGAAACTATCAGAGTACAAGTGCTACATACTCCGCCTAGTGGTACCCTCCGGTATTGACCGTGTTGGCCGTGCTGTGTCTACGTAGTTTTCTCAGACCAGAAAGAGCCCTGCGTCGCGTACACAGCAAGTTTATCCCAGCCCTTAAACAGACTGGATTTTCTTCTCTCAAAATGTGCCCAGGAGATATGACATTCAACAACAGTCTTTGTTGCCAGCCTTCTTCTCCAGACCTCAGAGAGTGTTTATGAATGAATGAATGAATGAATGAATGAAGCTAATTTCTACTGGCACCTCCAAATCTCTAATTGGCCAGAACACAACCAACTGGGAACTTTATGAGATGTTCCCAGCGTTTTTTTCCTGATACTCCACACCTGATTAATCATGCATGTGCTTTTTAGACTGAATGGTGTGTTCATCCCTCCATTATCGGTTCACTGCAAATCCATCTTGACATTTGAATGTTTTAAACAAAATCAGCACCTGCATTTGGAATACAATTAATTACATTATTTGTTGTTTTCGTCAAAAAGAGTTTTGTATGTTCCAGATTGCAAAAAAAGGATGTCATGGAGATGTCATAGATTCAACAGGGTGATGGAAACATTTCTCAGAAATTTTGTTGCACACGGACATGATGGCGTCACACAGTTGCTGAACATCCATGATGAAAATCTCCAGTTCCACCTGCTGGAAGAAGCCGTCAGACTATGCCCCACTATGGTCGGTCAAGGCAGGATGGAGCCATACTTTCATGATGTTTCCAGCATATTCTGATCAACATATTAACATTAATTATTATTGTTGAAACAAACTATTTCCTCATTTACATATTTATTTATGCCGCTGTGTACCTCCGTTCCTCACAAAACCAACTCAAACTCAGCTGTTGGAGCTGAAATGGAGACTCATCAGACAAGGCACCTTTTTTTCCATCCTCTACTGTCCTGTTCTGGTGAGTCTGTGTGTTTAGAGCAAAGAGCATACCTTGGTTCTATTATCTCCGACCAGTCTGCCCATTCTCCTCCGACCTCTGACTGCAACCGGACAACTGACGCTCAGTGGAAGCAGTTTCTTCATCAGACCTTTCTCTGGAAACCCTGGAGGTGGCTGTGTGTGAAAATCTCAGTAAACTCTCAGTCCAACACCCAATGTCACTTAAATCTCTGTTCTTCTTCAATCTGATGCTCAGATTAAAGCCATTTTCACCCTGCATACATGACTAAATATGTTGAGTTGGTGCCATGTGACTGGCTGATAACATATTTGTGTTAACCTGATAAAGTGTAATTATATTATTCTAACATTCATACGGATCTGGAATAAAAATGCAATACACATGGCTTCAAGCTCAATGCTCATGTAAAGCACATGGAGTGTGGTATGTTTGAAAAATCAAATGGCTTCATAAGGAGTGAGTGAAAACTGGAGGCTATTCAGCGGGAAACCAGAGAGGATCGTTTTCCATCATCTAAAACAACTCAGCCCAAAAAGAAAAGTTGCTGTGATTTAAACAAAAAGCTTTAAGGTTTAACTGGTTCATTACTTGTGCCATAGTTCTCCACTGCTTTCCAAACCAGTCTGTTTTCCTGATTAGCTTTAACTTGACTTTCAGGAATGTTCCTTATTCTGAAAACTATCACAGCTCTGACCCATAGCTCTGACTACTACATTCAACCCTTTTTATGAAATACATAAGAATAGCCTTAAAACCACCCAGAGTGCATGAACATGACTTGAATTTATTTAGAAAATTCAACCAAAAAAAGTACTCCAGTCTCATCCATGTCTCATCCTAGCTGCACCTTTGCTGTAGATGTGCCTGAGGTGATGCAGATGGTATTTTGTATGCTGTGTGCAGAAGTCGCTGCTTCCAGCTGAGTCTACCCTCTACTGAAGATGAGATAGCCAGTCTGGAAGAGAATGTGACGCTTCTCCCTGTGTTAAAAATGCTGTTAATGTGTGCATTGTTTCCATAAACCGTAACTGATTCCCCCACCACCACCCCCGCCGTGTGCAGTCATACTGTAAATCAGCACTTAATGAGGCCTAATCTGTGTGCTGCACACCATCAGGGAGCATTGAAAGCAGGGAATCCTTAGCATAACTTTCTGCACCACCTAAATACTCATAAGGACAGGAGTGGTCATTTATAAAGCTGTTTTTCTTTTGTTTGCGGCTGGGAATAGTTACTTATGCATGCGATTAGGACACTTATCCAGGCTCCTTTGGAAACTCCTCTTACTGCTTTACATCCCCTTTATAAGTCAAATTCATGTTGATATTGCTAAGATCGGCTGGCATTCGCTCATCAGACAGAGGATGCATGTCGCTCTCTGGAAAAGGTAATTCTGATAAAGGGATTTAATCCTTTTTTATTTTCATAATTAATCTGGTGAGTTGTGTTGTTGATGCTGCTCCTGGGAGAAACTACACAGAGAGGTAATGCCTGCAAAGTACCACAGAACAAAACAAGAAGTTAATTTACATGAAGCCTGAGACACTGGAGAAAAACTAATGTATGCACCCACAGGTATGATGTAATGAGTTAAAACATGGAGATAAAAGTTAGAGAAAGATCATGTTTGAAGAGAATTTTAAGGAGAATTATTATCCAAACTAATGATGCCATTTCCAGGGTTAAATACATTCCTCTATGAGCTAGAAAGAGAAGATTTTATTAGTTCTCTGTTCTCACAGAGTAACATCATCAGAGAGAAAGACCAGGTTTTCCTTCCTGGTTCTGGTTCCGTGGAGGTCTTCATGTTTCGGGTTCGGTCCTCAGCTATGTCATTATGCTCTGAATTAGTCATATAAACTGGACTTGGTATTTTCCAACCACTGTAAAAATAAAAACATTTCTTCTTATGTGCATTCGCTGTGATCCTAAACTTTGGAAAATGTTTTCATTTCCTTGTATTACTGAAAATGCAGATTTGGGGAGAGGCCTTGACTCTGCTGTACTTCGAGATGCTTGTTTTATTAAATGGGATCCATGGGCCAGATTATCTTCTCCTTCCTCCTCCTGTTCTGGTTTCACCACACCACCTCTAAGCGGCACTGAGCTTTTGTGCCTTGGCAACTGACAATTGGAAACTACTGTACAGTTAGATAGTCACAGTGCTCTGGTATTCCCAGCAGATAAACCCACTGAAAGAAAACAGGGAAGTGTGTCTGAGCTGAGAAGACTCCCGGGGTCAGTGGCTTGATTATCTCCCCTCTCTGAGGCCCTCCATTATTGCTGGGAGCCCTTCTTATCTCCAGAATACAAATCTCTGACACAAATGAAATATGACATCCTCTGTCGTCTCATGAGCCTGATCTACCCTGGAATGTGTTGCTTCATGGTGAAATACAGAGCAGTTTTTTATCTGCATTGTTGCGGTGGGAATGTAATCATCTGGGTGCATCATTGTGTGATTCTGTGCTGAAAAATATAGAAGTACAGAAAAGAGAAAGCATGCTTGGAGTCGGTTCAGGAGAATGGGAAGCTGCTGTCGGACATTTGTTAAGGTGATTGTAATAGAGCTCTGCTCCCAGAGCAGCCCCTACTGTAATTTCCTTGCTTTTCCTTTATTGACTGACTGTCATGGTGTTCTGCAGCCCTGAAGGATCCATCTGTCACACAGTTTCTTCTGCGGGATTTACAGTTCTGAAGCGATGTCCTAGTGAGTCATCTACATGAACTAAACTGGCTTTAGATGCTTCAGCTGTGCAGGAGCTTAAATAAGTAACCTATTGCTGACTTTTTACTTTCTCTGTGTCATCTCTGCAGTCGCATCTCATTCTGTGTTAACTTCCTCGGGAATTACTCACAACAAATACCTACAGCGTCATGCAAAAATCTTAAGCTCCTTCTTGTTTCTTTTCATGAATCCAGGGTGTCCTAGTTTCCTCGTATCTGCTGCCACCCACTGATATGTATCACTGGACCGATGACGCAGACCGTGGTCCACTGTTAATTATAAGGGCATCTTACCTGGAGTGATTCAAACTTTTCTGATTTTCATATTGGTATATTCATGTAAACAATGCTTAATCTGACAGAAACAGCTTTTAATATCTGACAATACAGACTGGAATATGTCAGGGTGATGTGGGTTTGGAGGCTTGACGTAAATGTAGGATGAAACGGGCAGGAGACAGGCAGCTGAAGGAAAAATAGCTCCAACAGCTGCCATAACAGGAATTTCACTAATTTTGATAAGGCTGGCTCAGTAAAAGGAGATGCGATCCATCAACATGAGTCCAGCTGAGTTACCATCATAACTACTGCTGAAGAAGTCTAATGCGGACCGGAATAACTGCTCAACTTATCCAAGTCATGTCTCATATGTGATTCTGTTGTTTTATCATATAACACTTGTCATTTTCACAAAAATAGACTGGCTAGTGAAAAAGAAGACAAAAAAGAAGAATCCCATAGCACACCTTCATTAAATAGCCTAAATATAAAAAGTCTGAATCCAAAAGGAAGGTGTGTAAACTTCGGAAGTCCTGGCCAATTGGACTCTGAACTATCCAGGGGGCGAATGCCCCTTGAATATATGAGAGAATTAAAAGTAATGCAACGTAGGAAGGGAGGGGGTGTATTTATCTGTGGAAGCGAACCTGGTCCGTCTAAAGCAGCCAAAACAGCACTGATGTGATCGTTCCCAAAGAATGTCTGATCGGTTCAAGCGAAATTTTACATTCGAAGATCATCGTGGAAGAGCATTCTTCCAGATAAATTCTGTGCTCATGCTGCTCATGTCATATAATAAAAACATATTCAAATCAGATGACAGCCTTGTAATTATTTCTAAAATACAGTAAATAAAAAGCTTAATACAGTATTTGATAAGTCAAACATTATGAGTGCAAATGAACAAAAATGGTGTCAGGTTTTCTGACACCTTCTGGTTTACGATGACAAAGTACCTGGACATGGGACACACACTGTATACACACCCAACACACTGGGTCTGCCTGCATTTCTCTGCCATACCAACCCTTTGGTTCTGGTTCTGTTAATAGCTCCAGCTTTGTCTTTCTTTGGTGAAAACATGTTGGCGGTCTTCATGGAGCTCTGTCTGCAGTGTTTAACCTGCTGGTGAGAAGAACAGGCTTTTAATCAAGTTTTCCTTCACCCTTTCATTTGGGCTTGTTAGTCATCCTGAGTGGTGCATTACGTGAGACTATTCCAGTCTGTCTGGACTCAGACTGGGTCATTGTTGAATGATTGGAGGTTTAGGTGGTGCTAGTTTGAGTCCAGGAGAGGCTGGGAAGTTGGGGAGCATCAACAGGGAAATAGTGGCTACAGTTCTGTTAATTTTTTTAATTATTAATTTCCAAATATTTAATTATTTGGATTAAGGTATTCTCCTTTGCGTTTACATGGAAATAGTAATTCTGAATTGAAATTGATCACCTTATTTCAATTCCACTTGTCTGGGGGTTGAGAAGGGTTCCCGCTGGACAGGGGACAGATGTGACATACACTTCCTGCTTCTTTGGCTTGCTTTGGACAGCCATCCACCAGTGTAGAATATGTGTCAGGACATGGTGAAAGGATCGAGCCATGAGCATGCGCAGAACGACCGGGATTAATTTAAAGCACATCGTTTACATGACTGAGGAAGTAAGTTAATAAGTTAAGTGAGGACTTAAGTTAGGATTTGAAATAGGAATTTGAGTTGAAGAGTAAACCTTCACATACCAACTTTGATTTTAGAGACAAATACATATAGCAGGTACAAATAATGTGTTTGGACATGTATAAAAAAACTGCTGCACTCTGCTATTTTCTTGAGAGTACACAAAGAAATGAAGGGTGGCTGAGGACTCTTTTCTGCTCCTTTGGTCCAACCTGCTGTGTTTGAGACCTCAGTTAATTATTGTTTGCTTGCTGGATTATTTCATAAAAGGCAGATAACAAGAAGAAATGATTTTGCTCCTCTTCAAGGGAGAGAATGTAAGATAATAGACGATGGAAGCTACAGTCATTCTCTGCAATCAGCAGAGTTGAATATTTGAGCAAATCATAGCTGTTATGAAAAATTAACCAGCTTTCAGGTGGAGAACCAAAACAGCACATTGAGATATTTTTGTAGAGTCAACATGTCCTCCAGGTGTGAAGTCCATCGTCATCCTGACCCATGAACGAATGTGTAATATCTGCTAAATCAAGCATTGTTAAAGGGCAAATGAGCCCCCTGAGGTCCAAATGATACCGTTTCTCTCATAAAAGCCCTGGTGCAACAACAAAGCAAAGCAATTAGAGGTGCTACATATCTGCAGTTAACCTGCGAACCTGCAAACACTGATTGTGCCCATCAGCTTTATTATACTTTATAGATTCTTCTTCTTTAAGCAGGCAGGCTCAGTGAAGCTATAAAAATAATTTCTGAAGGAAAATGATCTTTTTTTCCTATTTAATGAAATGCTGCTTCAACACTAAATTGACATGATGTCAACAGAGGAAGACAAATTTGTCATTATTTTTTCATATAATCACCAGCAGGCAATTTGCAGTTCTTGATGGCTTTTTAATTAAGTCTACGCTTGTTAAGCCTCAGCATTTTTAATTTGACTTGTGTGCAGTAGCATTAAAGACTTAAATGTCTCAAACTTACATTGACACACATGACTCTCACTCACTAAGCACTGCAAAAAAAAAAAGAATAGAAAATGTTATTTTGATCCATTTGATGGACTGGCAACCTACCAGGGTGTACCCTGCCTCTCGCCTGCTAGTCACTGGAAGAGGGTAGTTTATTTTATGCTTTACATTTTGTTAATGGGCTAAAGAAATTCTTCAAATGCAAAAACAAATAGTATTTTTGCTGATTGTTTCAATCAATAGACCATGACTTCGTCAGCAGGATCTATCCAGACCTGTGCAGATGGGTACAGATCTGTTGTGAGGACTTGGTCATGACACATAAATCAACAAAACCAAGCTGCACATAAACAGAACCATGCAGAGCCCTTTTCTGATGTTATTTTTCTTTTCTTTTCTCTCTCTTTTATTACTATTATGAATATTTTTGCTCAGGAGCAGCTGCCATGCTGTGTTCTGCCACTGGTGGATCACATGCAATAACATCATTTTAACCTCCCATGCTATTTTAGGTTGTTCTCAATGGTTTCTGGGAATGGGGTTACTGTTGAAGGGCTCAGGTCAGGCAGTGACCGAGCTAGGTGCATGGTATCCTGGCTTACTGTTTTTACCACCACATTGTTTTACAACCAACACACCCTGAAAACTTGTAGAGCCTTTTTTCTAGAGCTTGTGCAACTTCTAATACAGGTACTGGTAAACGGGCGTCTAGCAGTCTTAATTGCATGTCCCAGTCATTTTTTTGACATTTTAGTGCAAATCTTAATTTTAAGCCAAAAACCGTCTGTGTGACTCCATCCTCAGGTTAAACAGTGTACTGCATTTGAATTTCATGGACATTTGATAATTGGCTGTGAGGTTCGTAGTGATGTCAGCAGGATTTTGTTTCGTAGGCAGCTCTGCCGCTGCTAGGTATAAAAACGTCTCCGCCCTCTCAACAGCAGAACAAACAGAGACACAATGCCCACATGTACATACAGAGTTTTACAAAATTATATGTGTCTCATGATATAATTTGGTCAGTATAGGGTAATATATATTTTTTCTATGTTTCTCAGCATTTGTTCTTATCTACGTGACCTATAAGCAATCATGCAAACGCCATTTACCGCTCTGAAACTGGACCTATGGCAGCCTCCACAGCATGGGCCGCCTGGCATCGCTGGAGCTAGCGCTCAAAGCGATACGGCTCAGGGCCGCGAGCCTCCGCCACAGAACCTCCATCTCAGGGGAGGGAGGTGTAGAAAATTCTTCCACCTCAAAGGATCTCTCTGTAGCAAAACTTGACTCGCTGTCGCTCGCCATTACAGCAGCGGCAAGATCTCAAAGTGGCATTCGGTACGTGCTGCTCGGCTAGCGGGACATTCCGCTCCTATAGTGGTTCATGCTGCTCTTGGAGAGGGATGTATGGATCCCGAACGTCAGTTCTCGCTGTTTTAGTGGGATATTCCGCTCTGTGCCTCACATGCATCTGTGTCTAAGCGGCATGGCGCTGCTTTTGCGGATGTTTAGATGACATTTCATGGACATTTTAGACTTTATCGTTTGTACAGTATGCATGTGATCTAAAGATCGGGATATCACACTAAAACAGCGAGAAATGACCGTTCGAGCATCCCGCTAGCCGAGTGGTATGTACCCTTCGAAGATCCATGTATACAAATATTTTACGACACATTATGAGTAGTACATAGCTCTGGGGCATACTGTAAAAACAATAAAGTCTAAAATGTCCATGAAATGCCATCAAAACATCAAGCAGCACCATGCCGCTTAGAAACAGAGGAATGAGAGGTACAGAGCGGGATTAGATTTCCCACTAAAACAGCAAGAAATTATCGTTCGAGATCCATACATCCTCTCTGAGAGCGGCATGAACCACTATAGGAGCTGTACATGCCGCTAGCCAAGCGGTGCCAAATGCCACTTTACACACTTCAGCTGTCAGCGTAGAGATCTATGTATGTGTATATGTACACGGCTGTCAGTGTCAGCGCCAAAGCCAGCTGTCAATCACAGCCCAAATCCCGCCCACTAGCCCCCTCCTGCTCATGCCCCTCGGTCCTCCCGTGACGGCCACTTCAGCGCTAGTTTTGAAATTTTTGTTAGGCGGAAGTAAGTCTCTGGCAGCAGGGGTTAGTTACACTTTAAAAAGGGACACCATCAACCCAGTCTGCCATTCCAGAGGCCCTGATGTCCCTGATGTCCTTGTGATATTGCATATGCCTGTCAGCAATGACAGCCCAATGCATCTGAGGAACTGGATGTGATATATATATGAAACACATATCTATCCAATCAGGCATAGATTATCCATCCATCACAGATGTAGCATCAGCACACATACAGACCTCTGCTGGCCT
This sequence comes from Craterocephalus amniculus, assembly GCA_036024015.1. NCBI lineage: Eukaryota > Metazoa > Chordata > Actinopteri > Atheriniformes > Atherinidae > Craterocephalus > Craterocephalus amniculus. Next base: position 11,230 of record JAVQJG010043852.1, on the reverse strand, counting down.
GTTTCCTGCAGTCAGGTGAAGAAGCAATGAGAGCCAGAGAACCAGTACAAGGCTGCAAATCCAGACAATGTCAGGGAGGAACAGTTCTTTAGCCTGAAACAGAATAAAAGCTTTCCACTTGGCTTTTTCAGGGACCTGTGAACCTGTTTCTGCAGCACCTTTTTGAAGATCCACTAAAGCTTGCTTATCGTGGTGCTGGTCTCTATGAGGGCTCATTCTCATATGTGCAGAATAGGCTGCACTGTAAAATTCCTGTTGTCCAGTGTTACCAGGATTTTGAATAAAATTCTGCCAGTGCTGTTATCCAAAAAGTTTCAGAAAATAGAAAACACCCCCACAGATTCCTGGTCTGCTTTTAAGGATATCGATGTACAGAAACACATAAAAATTCCCCAATGGAAAGACACATTTTTTGAGAAGGATTTGAGGAATGACAGATTCATTGTAGCCATTTTTTATTGTTGTTCATTTAAAAAGGTAGCATTTTATAAAATGAACACATTACACAGAGTTTGTGTTGTCATAGAAATCACAAAGTTCTTCGACTTAGAGCAATTATGGAAACGTTAAATTGATTTTTAAGTGTGGGATTGTGCTCATAGTTTGGGTTGTGAAGATGTGAAAATGTAATTTAATGTGTAAAATGTAATATGGCAGGTTGACTGAAGCCTCATGGAGTAAATGGTTTGATGGATTTACACCAGCCAGTACTGGTGCATCTAAATAAGAATTCTTTATATTGTAATTGTAACTTCTTTAAAAGCCACACAGGAAATACATTAATGTCTCCAAGAATATGATACTCGTCTACTGATCTTTGCCTCTCTGCTCCTTTTTCTGCTCCATTTGTGGCAGATTTCTTTGAAATTTATGAGCCTGTTAGGACTCCTTAATTTGAGCTGCAGACAGTCGTCCTAGCCACAGTGCTGTGCCTGTGGAGAGGCCTGTGGCTCTGCTCGGGCTTTCTGACTCTGGTCATGGATGACATCAGAAAGACTCATTTCCTTCACCAGTCTTTTGAACTTCTGCACCGCAGTGAGAAGATGGAGCTGGCACAGCCTTCCTCTGCCACTGAATTACTGTTGTCAGCGTGGATTTTAAGGCTGCAGCTTTGCAGATAAACACACTCTGAACAAGAGTTGCATGTAGGAAGAAAACATAAAATGATAACTAAAGATTTTTGAGGTCACCAGTTCAATAATGACACAACCAGAAGCAATCATACTGTAGGCTACACACTTCTTGGGTTTGATTACCAGTTAACTCAGTGTACATGTGTTTGGATTGTGGTCGGGAATAAATGGAGTGCCTAGAAAAAACCCACACATGCATTAAAAAGAATCTACACAGAAAAGCTTTGGTTAATATTTGATGTGAGGCAGTACATGCCTAAGATCATTTTACCTCAATACAAACTAATTCCAAATTACATAACAATCATAAGATGTTGGTGTTCGCACTGTGTTACAGTACATGCCGTGCTTCAATGAAACAAAGAACAATAAACAACAGAAAATAGAATTGGACAAAAGTGGAGCTGGATGTGGTGTTATATACATCTTTCCAACTGCGTGGTTCCGTTGCCTGGCAACCAGTTAAGGAGATTTATATAAGCTAGTGTTGACATCCTGTTATCTTAATTAAAGCTGAAATGAAACTCTTTATTGCCTAATTCAATTTTCAAAGATTAATCTTTCCACATTGTAGGAATTAGAGGGCTAGAAAAAGTAATTCAACACTAATAGGCACTAAAGGTAAAAGAGAAGATATGGGATAAAGGTTAATTCTGATCTATGACAAGTTCATTCTCACTGATCCTGCATGTGAAACAGGGTCATTTTCTCTTCACACCAACACCTCCAGTTTAAACTGGTTGGTGATAGGCTCTGTGCATTTCTAACTGACATGTACAATCACTACCAGTTGCCTAAAGGTAATAATGTCACACTTTCTCACATGGGTTATTGATTTTGTACAGCGCGATCGATAACTAATGTGCACCAGCGCTTGCTGAGTCAATGATACAGTCCACATAAAGTCTGGGAGGAATGGGATGACCCCAACATGTTTGTTACTATTTTATCCAGTTCTTCCTTTATCTGTTTATTGACTCTGTTAAATTAAACCTCACAATTACTGATTTATACTAAATTACAGCTACTCTCATCAGTCTATCTATCTGTGCTTAGTTAACCTGCTGGGTTTTATTTTTATCGTGCTGATAAATCATTTTATTCCTTCTTTTTTTCTTTATGTCAGAAACTCTTAGAAGAATAAAGTTCTGGCTTTCGGAGCCAATCCCTTGTGCACTTCAGCAGATTTCCCCACCCAGATAACTGCCTCCATGCACTTAAGAACCAGATCAAACAAGATTGTCCTCCTCCCACACACTTGAAATGTTTTTTCAGAACAACTAGAAAAGTGTGACAAGAATTACAGCGGAATCTTTATTACAACAGTTTAGTCTGCCAAACTCCAGACGCTGGTGTAATACCGCATCAGAGTAAAAGTGTACCGGCTACTTTTGGTTATCTAAATGAACCAAAGTAATCCCAGTAAGTCACATATTCAAAAACCAGTGCAACACACCATACTTCAGAGAAAGAGCAACAATCAACATTTTAGCTCAAAGAAATTACACTCCACTTCTGCTCAGTATTGTATTTAGTCCATTTCCTTTTTTGTTTTACTCATCATGACGGCTGGCAGATTGTAATTTCTGGCTGACAACTAAAGAATATGTCACATTTCGTCACTTTGATCTCTGATGAAAGTGTCTAACCCATCCAGTGTCTTTGAAGCTCATCAAGTTATACAGCCTGATGTTTGCTTTTACATTCTTGATGGAGCTCACTGAGTTATATGATTATCTCAGCTCCTTTTATTTTTCGTTATCAATGTGACAACCTGCTTCGATTAATTAGTGAATGCACAACATCCACTAATTTATCTGCTCAATCCAATTCAACGTACTGGATGCACAGCATCATCTATCAATTAATCACCAGCTGAGTTTAAATGATTGAGTAACGGGGTGGTGACTCACTCATTTAAAGTGTGTGCCTATGGAGTGTTTTTTCTTTTTTCTTTCAGCCATATGCAGTGTTAAAACAAAGCATTATCACCTTAAACATCACCAAAAGTAAAAAAAGAGGATTTTATGAAAGGTATTCCTTCATATATTTTAATTTCTAGAAGCATCATGTCTTACAGTAGTTCTTCATTTCCTGCAGGTCGGACTCTCCATCCCCCTCCCAGAGTGTGCATGTTCTCCACTGCAAACCTTCTGAAGGTGGAAGTTATTGCAATGTAAAGGAAAAACTCCTGATTACAAGGCTATTTAGTATTCACTGTCTGGAATAGATGATATGAGAAGCTTGCAGAAGTCATGATAAGGCACCAGCTGGCAGAAAGCATTGGCCTAGAGCTGCTTCTCAGGCTTAATGAGCAGGTGCTAGTCACCAAGACTCCACAGAACAGGTGCTAACTGAAAGAGCAAGCAGGTGTTGTTCTGGACAATTCCTGGTGCCTGGTGACCATCGGCTGCTCACCCACTCAGCCCCCTCTTGGTTGTCCTCCAGCCCACATAAACGAGCAGTCGGCGTCAGCTGACAGGGCTGACTCCTGATGTGTTTGCAGTCAATAGTAGCAGGGAACCGACCTGAATGAAATCATCCATCCACTCAACTAGAGAAACTCCTCCCAACAGCGATATGGGTAGTGAAAAGTCAGATTAGGGAGCTAAAAGTCATTTGCATTTCATAGTTTGTTCATTAGGCAAAGAAAGTATCCACTCCTAGTTTCTGCAACACTTATAAAACCAAGGTTACTCACATAGCAATCATAAGTTGCATTTACCAACCCCATTAAAAGCTAGGGGTGAATTGCATTTACACCTCTGATTTGCAGTATCCCCTTAGTTTATCAGAGACCTCTACATAGACTTCTTTCCATCTCTTTGTGTCCATTACATGGATAATTTTGTCCATTTCTAACGCTCTTCCAGATCCGTTCCGACGCAGAACATCGCCAACTACTGAGCTGCCTCTTTTTATGTCTTTTTCTGATGACAAACATCATCAAGGTCTCCTCCAGCATCACCATGGGCTTGTTTTACTTTGGTCATCTGCAGCACAACCTTCTCTGGAAGCAAGGGATTATGGTCACAGTGTGCTGTGTGCTGGTTAGAAATCTTGTCTGACTTCAGTCTGTGGCTGAATTGGACAGAAAAAATAAAATATTGCAGGAGCCTCTAGGCTGCAGTAGGCGCATAGGTACACAAAATAAAGGTTAGATGACTCACTGGCACTGCTGGCCATTGGAGTGGAATGTCTGTACCGGGTGGCCATCTTACCACAGTCAGCCTGGTCACTCATAACATGAATTTATTGGAGCATTTACTTTTTAATTAACCTTAACTTCCTCAATTTGACCAATTTTCAAACTGCTTCGTTTGTTATAAAAGTTGCAGATGTGGCTATGACACTGCATATTTATGAATTATTATAACCGTGGACTTTCGTATAAAATAAATGGACAGGCGAAATTTATATACACAGGAACAACGCATTTATGTTGTCGGTGTTTTTGAAATGTTTGAAATAAAAATTAAATTGAACATAAGAAGCTACCTCGGACAAAATGATCAAAAATGCATTAAAACAATCCAGTTTATATATTGTTATTAATAATAACGATGATGAATAATGTATTGCATTTATACGTATCTTTCAGACCCATCTTATATATATTAAGAATAAGAAGTAATACATATTAAATGGACTAAATGTAAGATTTTGCTGAAAAATATCTTTACAATAGCCTTTTCATTTGACCCTTTATAATTAAAACATCGTTTGAGCCGACTGACACCTCAGCAGTTCAGCGCCGGTGCATCTATTAGCCTGTAGCTTATTTTCCCGGGTAGGAAGCATCATTTCTGTGGATGTGACGTCTAGCATGTTCATGTGAAGTGGTTACGGGCCAGCTCGTGCTGCCTCTAAATACAGCAATTTCTGTCACAAAACTCCTTCATGTCACCAATGTATTGTTCTGAATCGCTGGTCCGATCCCTCTGTGAGCTCCATGCGGCTCGGGGTTGCTTTTTGTAAATATTTGTATTGATTTTATTTGTTTAAACTACACACCACTTGCACATCTGCAAAGAGAATGCAGATGCCTTGAGATCTTCTATCCTTGCAGATGTCAACACACTTGTCAACAACTCACAAGTTCTTGTCTGACCATGAAGTCAGATGGTAGATAAACGCAGTCAATCCAAATGGGCCTTGTGTTTGCAGTCTGAAACTGATATTGGAAGTCAGAGGTGAACTCTAAACTGTTCACTACCCCCTACTGGATATATATTGTAACAACCATGTCAAGGAAACAAACACATGGATGAAAGTGGGCGGTAATGTTTGCAAAATTTAAAATAATTTATGTATTGTATTTGAATTTGTGTCCAGATGTAATCTTTTGTTATGCTGTTCTCCTCCACATTCTAGATTAAATTTAGGTTTTCAGCTTCACTTGTACAGCGCCAATTCATAACAGTCATTTCAAGGCACTTTACAGACATGATATATTCAAACAAATTTATTGTGCCTAAATGAAAACAAATCCACATTGGTCCGGTTTATAACTGTGTTCATATAAACCAACTGTGTTCAAGAAACCAGTGGATTGGGTCTACTCTTCTGTTTGATGCAGTTTTCCATTCTGAGCTGCACAACGAGACAGTGAAGAGGAAAACCTCCATCAGAACCAGAAAAAGGAAGGAAAACCACCAGCAGAAGAATGAAAGAAAAACTCTATCAAATGATCCATCTGGCTGGTTGGAGGTGGAGAGAACAGGATTCTTTCCTAAACAGTGATGTCATGCTTTTAAATGGCAACATATTATCTTTGTTTACAAGTTAAGCTAACCTGCTGATAACTCTACAAGTTCTGTGAATTCAACCAATCAGAAGACGATTTCCCCTAAATTCGCTCACATCCAGAAAAGATTTAAGTGAAATTGGTTGCAAAACTAACCTAAACATACTCATGGTAAGGAATCAAATGAGTCAAAATGATCATGCCATGTCCATCTAAATCTCCATGCTCCACTTCTAGAGATCCTTGAAGCTTGATAACCTCACATAATATTTAATCTAGTAGAATCATTTAATTTGACAAAAGTAGAATCTAGACTTTTCTGCAGATTATAGTTGATGTCAGAGTTCATGTCAAAGCCGCACTGATTGATACGTTACTCTACAGCAGTTAACAAAATACTAAGATTTCTCTTCATGACCTCATAACTACTTATAATCCATCCATTCCCTCATTTAAAGACTCTGTCTGATCCTGTGAGACTCGATGTGTTTGCATCCTCTGTGCTGTGGCAGTAACTGTTCCAACACATTGATCTTAAACCCTCTCAGCTCGTGTTCATGCCAACACCAAGTTGTATTCAGGGGAAGTCAATTCTGAGTTACACTATGTTTGGAAATAAGCCCAGACAAAGTTCCTGTGTTCAGGTTTAATAGCATGATGTAATGGTGAATGATGGGAGGGTTACGCTGGGTTGGGAGGGATTAGTGTGTGACTCTGAGTGTGTTAATGTGTTTTCATCATTGTAAGCATTTACAGCTAAGTTATCTTTAGAATTTGAGTCTATTATGAGTTTATTATTACTGTAGCAAGGGTAGTTTAATGGTTAAGATGTGATTTCATCTGCTTGCACAGAACTAGATTTTTCAGATTAGTTCCTCTCTCATGTCTCATTTATAAGAAACTACATCTAGCAGCCAGCTGACACATCCTCGCATGGTGAAGCTGAGTTTCAACTTATTTCAAATCTCTGCATATTATATTAAATAGCTTTAGTTTACAGGTGGAAAAAACTACAAAAGCTAAAAATGGAGTTAAGGTTTTTTCTGTCTTCTTTAAATGAGGATTTGGCATGCACAAATTATTCACTCTGTTAACACATTTATATAATTAACATTTCTATATATTAATATATATAAAATACATCATATACATTTACATTTATGTAAAGATGTTGCTCCAGAAGTTTAGTCACTGGGTCTGACCGGCCATGAAAAAAAATATTCTGAATAAGACTCATACTCATCTGTCATCCTGCAGAATTTGATCATTGTCTCTTATCCAGCTGCAGCCATTTGTGTGCAGCTGAGCCAGTTTACAGAAGCGCTAAATATCGACACAAAAACAACCAGCTCAAGAAGTTTCACATTTTCTGCCCTTCTGGCAGAAACACTCTGATTGCTTATTTATTCAAGGCAAAGAGCAAAATGCATTGTGACGCTATTGTGACTCTTTTGTGGTGCATTGACAAGTTGGTAAATCAGCTATAGCATGTTTTTGTGCCCATTATCAAGTTTGCAGCTGTTTTAAGAGACACAACCCTTGCATCAGGGCTTAAAGGGGTATATGGTTTCCTGGCAACCTATTTCTGTTAATCAGAGTGCTAATGATTACCAAGAGTGAAAGAAAAAATCATTTTAAAAACAGTTTAGGTACAATTACTTTGTTCTTCACAATGTTTCTTTTTTCAGAATAACAAAGACTGTAAATCTGTCATTCTCAGATTGTGCATTGAAGTTTGGAAGTTTTTGTTTCCAATAAGAGCCAGTCATTACTTAGTTTTGAGATTTTCTTTATTTCATCCATTAAGATTAGATTTTTATACTCCACTGAGGAAATACAGTAACATAATATTTTTTCCTTTTTTGATCATGGTCAAGATTACTTGCTGATGTTCGAACTGAGCATCACAGTGAGGAGGAAAGGGCTGTAAACCTTAGTAAAGGATGTATCAGATCATGTGATGCCTTGCCTTTATTACTGGCTGAAGAATGGAGGTTGTCTGAAGGTATTTACACAATTGGGGGGAAATCTGCCAAATTCATTCATCAGCAGAAAGTATAAATCATTTTGTCAGCTTGTGAGGTTTGCTAAGGTCAGGCTGTCATTTTCTTGTTCTTAAAAAGATACTGAAGCTGTAGGGGAAACAGACACAATGCAGTGGGGGTTTCTCTAACAGAGAGGGATAGACCTGCAGGATCCCTGGCTTTTATACACCAGGATTTCTAATTCTGGATTGTATTTTGGTTCAGTTATATTTGACTACAAATAACTCTCATGTTGCTTATCTTTATGTGAACTTGACAACAGTCCCCGTGGAGAGAAGAACAACCGAATAAAGCTGTCAGGTTACTGTAGATCTGGGGAGAGCTATAAAATTCGCAGAGGGATCTGATCTATAATAGATATCATCTAGATATTATGTCTCTAATATATCTCTAAGGAAACCTTGGAGGCCCACTATTCCTCTCTTATGTATGTATGTAACAGAGAAGGCTGCTTCAAACATTCTCATGCATCACCATCCTCATTTTTCTATGTCTTTCACTTTGCCATGGTTACCGCACCTAGTGGGCAGTGCTGAGTTCACAGTTACTGTAACTCCTGCGATCTGATGAAAGTTTTAGATATCAGTTGGTGGCGTTAATGCATTGCTGTGCCCATCCAACCAACATGCCCTGAACACTGGCATGGCCTTACTTCAAAAAGGTACACAATTTTACAGTTTTTGTCTTGTAGGACAAGACCGTTGGGCCGTTAGGGCTACATGGATCATACCGACAACGCCAGAATGTGGCAGGACAAAGGAGGGCCCAGGGCAGGGATCAATCCCACAACCTCCCGGATGAATGCCATTCGCACTGACCAGTCAGCCAAAGGCATTTACCTGTGGCCAAGAAGGCAGGGCGCATGATCAGTCGGAGGCATAGTGACTGGACCCGCACACTGTCACATCCAGAAGGTTCAATGTTAGTCTCTGACATATTTAAGGAGTCTGGTGAATATTTCTGTCCACTCTTCCATAAATTCCAGCTTACAGTGGTGCTGTGGATGTATCATGCAGTCTGTACTCGTTTATAGATATGTTTGCAGGCAGTTATGAATGAAAGGATAGCTGTTTTTCTCACAGTGATGCTAATGTATGGTCGCAATTTATCTGTGTCCTAGAATAAGGGTCTCTGTTAGATATAAGAGGAAATACTTTGGAGTTAATAATAATAATACATTTTATCTATAACCTTCATATATTCAGGCTTTAAATAACAATCTTTTGTCAGTTGGATTAAAGCGACTCAACATCCGATGACTCCATCCTGAGATGGAATCTCATTAAAGAAGTTTTTATATAAGTCTTACGTTTTACTCAAATGTGTTAAAATGATCCTCTCCTGCAGGTGAAATGGGAAATTTGGTCTTTCCACACTGTCCCCGGTTCTTTTCCTATTATGTAGGAGGAAGAACAGGATGTTACAGATTACTGTCTCGATCGAGACATGGTGGGATCTTTGGTCGAGGATAACCTACTGTGTCTAATCTGACCTCCTCTCACATGACCAAATCTGTGACCTTCAGCTGATTTACTTGTCTCTCCTCAAGCCTGTCTCCTTTGGATTCTTCCTGAATAAATTGCGAGTTGAGTAAATTTATTTTTTTCTGTGAGATAATTGGATGCGAGAGCATAGCAGGGGAATTTTTGTGCATGCCTCACTCTGACAGTCTGCCATCCAGGTGTACGTCTATTGACATCAGCTGTGCTGCAACCTGGAAACTGGGCTAGATGGAGACGACCTGTCATGTTCACGGAGTTTTTCTGAATATTTGTGCTCTCCTTTCTGACTGTAATTCTTTGAAACTAACAAATTTAAACATTGATTTATTAGCATTGTCACATTTATTTAGCCTTTTTATCCTATATGATATCCTATGTAAAAACATAAAATAACCAGTGTTGCATCAAGCAACACCTTCCAGATACTCAGAATATACCTACTTTACATACATGTATTAGAATAAATAACTATAAATCAGTAGATTCTTAACACAGCAGCAGGATTAAAGTGAAGATGACCATCAGCATTCGTCTGTTCTGTTTTATTATCAGCAGCTTTCCAGCCTGCTGACGAAATATTTATTATTTGTTATCTGACTTCAACTCAATCCATTTTCCATTAACTCAGATTTGTAAAACCTGGTTTAAATGATCAAGATTATACCCAGTAGTACAGTATGGTATAAATGGATCTTCACTGGAAGGATTAGTAAACTGGCAAACCAGACTCCTAGTTCAGGCCTCCTGAATTTATTAACATAATGCTAGATCTCTTTTTCTCTGGCACATCCCACTCATTACAACAAATTCATGGAATATTTTTGGATCAACAGAGAAAAATTTGATTGTTCGTTTCAGAGAAAGTTTTCATTTAGTGATGCTGCAAATGGATTCTTTCAGTGCACTTTTATATTTAGAAGAGGTTAAAGCCTTCTTTTTCTTATCTCATTTTACACTCTCACTTAATTTATCAGGAAAACCATAAGAAGCATTTATGAAGCCTGTGTCTGTTATTTTTTTTCTCCTCTACTCCTCCACATAATATCACACAACATATCTGATTGACAGGAAGACTGTCTTTCATTTCAGTGGGTGGTGAGTTATGTAAGGAGGAGTGTTTATGGAGGCATTGGTGCCCTCTGTGCAGCTCCTACCATGCAGCCTTGGACATCTAAGGCCACTACCCCACGGCGCTGAAGCTGGCTCTGGTGTGAAGACGCAGGCGAATAATCAGACTCACTGTGCGTTCAGACCAAGAGCGACTAAAGCTGTAAAATCGCTTTTGTCGCTCATAAAAAAATAGCCTCTACAAAAACTGTTTGCTCAAGACACTGTGACGTTACGTTAAATTTTGAATGAAAGGAGCGTATGCAACAGAGCATTTGCAGTAAAGCTTTCCGTTTCTAGTGCTTTGACAAGTTGCAGCCTCCTGCGTGATTCATTAGAAACCCCTCTCCTACTGACACAACGGTCTGGACATGTTGTATTACACCCAAAACAAAATCATGTGAAGTTGTAGCCTAGATGAGTACTACATGATCTGCATATGCAGATCATCACTCATTACTCCCGTGCTCTCAAACTAACTGACAAGACGAGGGGCAAAATGGAAATATTTCACTAAATTTTAAATGTCTAGAAATTGTTTTGGTTAAGGATGGCTACATACTATTGGTTAAACTGGTGGTATGGTGAGCAAATTAAAACCATTCCCTCTCAAAACAAACATTATAGAAAGCAGGTATTAAATATAAAAAGCTCCCATCATCATTGTTTATTATGGATGACGGGATATTGTTGCTG
>JAVQJG010043849.1:0-16087 GCA_036024015.1 Craterocephalus amniculus | reverse complement strand
GTGTGTGTTTTTGTGGTGTCTTTTTAGACTCGTTGGTGTTGTTGTGTGTCGCTTGTCGTTCCGGCGGGGGGGGCGGGGCCGCCCCCCATCGAGACTGCAAATGACCTAATTACCAGACTCTTTAAAAAGATGCACACAAGCACAAAGTTTGCAACCGCAAAATTGCACACAGACACTCTCAGTGGGTGAGAGAAATTAACTTTTTTCCCTCTTCTGCGAAACAATATCTACATAAAAGGCCAGTCACGAGTTTAATACCAATTGTCTGGCAGTTGTTTTTAAGCCTTTGACTTGGAAAAATCCTCTGCTTTCCAATGAACACATTAAACGTTGTTGCTATTTCAGTTGTTTTTCCACTGCCATCAGTATAAACCTCCAGTATGTGTTTTCCCCCACTGGATTTGCTCCACTAACTCACAAGTCGCATGCTTGCCTCTTTGTTTTTCCAAGAAGGCTATGGAGATATTTTGGGGCCAGTTTTGTCGGTGCACTGTCTCTTATTCCTTTTCATTTCTTTTAAATGACTTTTCAAGACATCTTTGTGGTTTAAAAAAAAACACTATTCAAAGAGCTCCTGGCAAAACAGACAGGTAGCTTGAGCCAAAAATCGGTTTCTTCCACCACAAAATGAAAACAAAAACTTCTAAAGAAAGGGCACAGGAAAAGAGCTCTCTCAGCATTGTGGTCTAATGTGTACCATGTTGAATTGGTCCATGTGAACGTTCACTATGTGAGTATGCAAACTTAAGTTCTGCTTGTACCGCTTGAAGTTTAAAGTACAGTTGGGAGGGTTTATGAGCAAAATCCGAGAGCAGGCTCACTTGCGCTTGTGGCTTAAATTTGACAACTTATTTACAATAAAGCTTTAGTTGTTTTGGAGCATTTTACTGGGAATGTTGGGCTAAAGCGAAATGAGACAACCAAGAGCTTCTATAGTCAGGAAGTAGCCGTCGATGATGTCACGTCTCTTCTGGGGCGCAGCTTTCTGAATCCCTCTGGGGGGCCTTTTATCACAGCACATCATCTGCATGTTCTTTTTTCTGTCATGCAAATAAATACTTCTGCTTTATTCAGCCAAGGAGGTTTTCAGAAGTGAGGTGGGGCTGCAGTCAAACATCCCCTGACAGCAAGAAAAAGTATAAAAGTTGTAAATTAGTCAGTTAAATGTAATTGTATGTTGATCCATAGTATCAATACTTATAATACTTTTTGAAAAGAACCCTTTTGGTATACATTTGTTGTTGCTTCTATTTGCATAAATTTGCTAAACAAATATTAAAAAACTTAACTGATACTGAAATGCAAACACAGTGCTTCATGCAGTATGTGTCTTGTGTCTTTTACGGTTTAAGATTAGCATGTATTTTCACAGAGTAGTAACACCATGCTGTCGTCCTATTCGCATGTCTGACAGTCAACACAGGGGGTGCAGGTGAACAATTTCCGGACCCTGGAGGATTTGGTTTTTGGGTATCAGTACCCCCACAAAGGCCTGGTCACTCCTCTTCTCTATCCTGTTCCCCGTGATACAGACACCGGGGATGAGAGCTCAGGTGGGTGACCAACTATCACCACCAAAATATGAAAAAAACCCTCCTCTGGTTCTAAGGTTTGATAATAAGTCAAATTAGGTAAATACAACTTCAGCTAAACAACAATCTAACATGTTAGTCCATGTCATTAATTTATTCATAATGTGATCTTAGATGACAGGAAACACTGAAACTATGATAAATAAGTAAAGATCCTCCTCTTAACATTTCTTTTCATTTCTGCATATAGACGATGAGAAGCCTTCTCCTGTTCCTGCTACTGTCACAGCAGCATCTGTTACAGGACCACCAGGAAAACCCACCCTTCATGCCATATTCCTGGAGAAGCTGAAAGACCTGAATAAATCCAAGTACAATTATATCAACTTTTATTCTTTAAAGACTTAATTTGAAAAAAAAGAACTTTTCCAGACTTTCTCTTGTAAAAGCACACTTATAATTTTATTTAACCTGTAATCAGGGTCGAGATTCAATAACGATATGTCATATTGAAATATATATTGAAACCCTCTTTGCGCTTTACTATTTTCACACTAATATGCACCTGTTGCCAATGAAGCACAGAAACTACTTGTGAAACTGTTTGCGTGACTTATTTGCTCTATTAATAAACATTGTTGCTATCATTTCTGTTGTATGCTGGACCACAGCCCTTGATTCATTCAGGTTCCCCACATTTTGACACATTTTTTCTTGTCAGACAATATTTAGATGCAAACCCCAGCAGCAGTTATATCCAGAGAACTAATACTGATTGCATTATTTATTAATTTTTCTGTTAGCTGAATATGATCTGTTTTATGTGTTTACAGTACAGCAGGTGACGTGATTGGCCTCCTCAGTGACTACCTCTTCAGTGAGCTGCCTCTTGATATTGAAAATGTGCATAAAGGGGCAACAACCTTATGCCACCTTAAGCGTACTCTGGGAGCAGCCTGCCAAGGCTTAAACAGGTTTGACTTTACTTTTCATTTTAATGGTTACTAATACTGGCAGCTATGAATGTGTGGACTTATATAATAGGATATGTTCTCTCTTTGTTACATAAAGTACAACGTATGTACTCAGGTGATTCATAATTGGTAATATTTTTCCAATACCAATTTCAACAAAATGTAACTTTAATTTATGATCATTGATTACTTTGCAGTGAGATCGATCTGACTCTTTCAAGTCTGGAAACTTTGGCCAAAGTCTTCGACCACCCTAGCTGCTCTTTAACACCCACCAAGCCACAGGTACAAATATAAACCATGCACTACACCTGTTTAAAAAACACAATGACACATTGCAGTTTTTCCAGAGGAAAAAAGGTCTGATCATGTACTGTCATATACACAAACTCATTGTGCAACTTGTCTTGTGTTTTGGGAACAAGGGTACAGAGATAGAGATTGACAGCTTGCTGTGCAAGATCTCAGCTTTGATCAGCCTCCTATCTTCTTTGGAGAAGAAGGTGTGTAATACTTATAAAACTTCACCATAGTTTTTGCTTTTCAAAGAGTTTTTTTTTTTTTTTTTTTTTTACAAGGAAACTTGTAATGTGCAGAAACTGATTGAGTCTTAAATAGCAGCATTTTCCTCCTTTGCAGGTTTTAAAAGCATTACAAGATGCAGTGACCAATCACAATCTGGCTGTGCAGCCTAGCCCATCCCTTCCTGAACCAACCCCCACCACTATAACGCTTGCAAAGAGCAACACCAGACATCTACCTGTCTGCTCCTTTCAGGTAAACAGGGTGACCTTACAAACAACTCAAATCCTTTTACAATTAATCTGCTTTCAGGTACATTAAACTGTATTTTTTCAAAGTGTCAACACAAATCAAGTCAACCAATGCTTCCAGTGAGCACAAAACCAGATTTCAATGTTGTGTCGGCTTGCTATGGAAGTTTAGCCATGGATTCCGCTAAATTTAGCAGTTAGATACTTATTACTTGACTTATATGTCATCATCTTTGTACTAACAGTCATTTTTCTGCATTTGTGCAGGTAAAGATAGTGAGGTATGGCAGACAGACTGTTTCTGTGGATGTGGACACGGGAGTGCTGCTTTTTGATAGGAAGGCTGGCTCTTTTGGTATTGAGAGGGTCACGCACGACAGAAGTAAGGAATAACATCTAAATCAGGGTTACTCAGTTCAGTCCCACAAGGCCCGCAGTCCTGCAGGTTTTCTGTGTATCGCTGCACAAACAGACCTGACATAAATTAAATGGATCCAACAGCCTATGAAGGTCTGCACAGTGGCTCAGTCAGGTGTGTTGGAGCAGGGATGCACTGAAAATCTGCAGGACTTCCTGCTCTCATAGGACCAAAATGAGTAGCCCTGATCGATATTATATTTTATTACTTGTATATATTCATATATTATCTAATACCACTATACAATATCGTTCTTATGATTCCATGCATCAGTTCTTCAGATTGTCAAGTTCCAGAGCAGTCCAGCCAAGGTGCGATTGGTGGTTGACAGTCACCACAACACACCACAGGACATGACGTTTGAAAGTGCACGGGTACGGCAAGATCCAAAGATTTACCATTAACTGGAATGTACTGTTTGCCTCACCATAAATCCTGTTCATCTCTTCCAGAAATGTGAGTCCTTCTGCCAACTGCTTCTGTTGATGAAGTCTAGGCACTCTCAGCGGACTGAACCTGATGTGGTCTCTGTGTTTGTTGGCACCTGGAATATGGGTAATCAATGACATGTTGACAGGCTTTTTCTTACAGTCTGGCAGCAGAAAACTCTCTAATCAGCAGAATTACAGTGCAGGAAATTTTGTGATTGATTGGCTTACTGGATGGATGTGTGCACAAAGGTGGTTCTCCTCCTCCTCGAAGCTTGCAGTCCTGGGTGACCTGCTGTGGTTTGGGTCTTACCCCCGACGAGTCGACAGCTTTGATCCCTTATGACATCTATGCACTGGGGACTCAGGAAAACCCTCAGGGGGAAAGAGAGTGGACCGAACATATCAAAGCAACCCTTCGTAGCTATACTCAGATTGAGTTCAAACAGGTATGTCACTTTTCTCAGTTTTGTTTCTGTTTAGTGCATCTAGTCATCTTTTGCAAATGTAATTCAGCGATCAATCACGTATCATCACCAAAATCTGGAGATCATTTTTCCAATCTACAGGGAGCACTTCGGTGACTGATAAAACGAATGATGAATTGTCTCTCTCTGTGTTTTGTGAGTTTGATATTGTTGACACTGAATTGCCACTTGACTGTTTTCTTCCTGAAGTTCTTCCTCGAAATGAAGAACTTAATTTCAGAAGCAGATATTCAGTATTTGTTACAAACATCACCTTTTTGCAAAGTTATGTTTTAGTGCATTACTTTATTTCGATAAGTTCACTGATTTATCATGTTGTATGAGATAAATACCTCACTTAAAATAGCCTTATGTACAGTGTCTGTACATTTTTACAAAAATGGAAGCAAATGGGATTTTTTAAAACTTGACCTAGTTATGCGTTCATGCTCTTTAAACAATCAGCTGCCTAAAAAAAGAATGGCCGTGTGTTCAGACATGGGGCCTTTTAAGATCGTTTGTTAGATTTGCCCTCATATGAATTATCATCATGACTAGATATGGCATGTCAGCAGCTGAATTCTAAGGAATTTTTGGATGCATATGCTGCGACTGGTTAAAATGGAAACATACTCAGCTCTAAAACATTATTCATCCCATTTTGCAGCTTTGTAGTGAGCATGGGATCTTTTTCTAAATTAAGAATATGCATTTAGCTGAATATGTTAAGCTTGATGGAGCTTTTTTTTATAAGAAGATGTAACTGCATGACGTTATTTCAGTTTACATGAGGATATATTTGATAAGAGAGGCTTAGAGATCACGAGGAATGAGTGACTGAAGGTAGTGTGACATAAGAAAATATCATTTGTAATGTGGCACAATGCTCTGTAGGTGGCAGTGCAATCCCTCTGGAGCATAAGGCTTGCTGTGTTTGTGAAGCCAGAGCACGAGAGTCGCATCAGCCATGTGAATGCAGCCAGCGTGAGGACTGGATTGGGAAACACATTGGGTAGGCCTTTCTGCATGATTTCTCTCTCTCTCTCTCTCTCTCTCTTTCACACACAAAGCTAACTGATAAAATGTACATTATCATATCATCACATGCTTAACAAAAACAAAACATTTTTTATTAACCTTGAAGTCTGAGGTTGACTGGTTCTGTTGTTTTAGGAAACAAGGGAGCAGTCGGGGTCTCCCTGCAGTTCAGTGGGACATCTTTTGGGTTTGTCAACTGTCACCTGACATCTGGGAGCGAGAAAGTAATTCGGTGCGTGTACAAAAATTTGAGCTCTGTTGGACATTGCTTGGAAAAAAATATTTCTGTCTTAATATGTGTGCTATGAATTTTCTAGGAGGAACCAGAACTTTGTGGACATCCTCAGGCTGCTTTCTCTAGGTGACAAACAGCTTAGTGTCTTCGACATCAGCATGCGCTTCACCCATCTTTTTTGGTGTGGAGATCTCAACTACAGGCTGGATTTGGATGTGCAGGTCCGGCTCCCCGCTTTCATAATTAATACTTTTAAAATTGATTTGATTGATTTGGCATGTGTGGAATAATCTGCATCTGTCTGGTCCTCACTACCTGCAGGACATCCTGAAACATGTATCCAAAAGAGAATTTGAGGAGCTCATGTGTGCAGACCAGCTGACCCGAGAAAGACACAAGAGCAAGGCCTTTCTTAATTTCAGTGAGCTGTAGTGTTTGATTAAACAATAATCAAATGATAATTCTTCTTTTTGCTTCAGTTTAACATGTGTTTACTTCATGTTTCTCTTTTTCTATGTTAATCATGGTTAAGAGGAAGAGAAGATCGCATTTCCACCCACATATCGATATGAAAGGGGCTCTCGAGATTGTTACCTTTGGCAAAAATACAAGTCATCAGGGGTGAGTTTTATTTCACTGCACAAAAGTAGGAACACAATGATGGATCAAACATGCATGCTAATAATAAAAACAGAACTGCTAAACATTTTGGAGCAAATGCAAGATTTGCTCTGCCTCAGACAAGGTTTTTATCTACAATTGTGGCAGTTAAAAGATACATAATTTAATTATTTCAGTCTGCAGCTGGACTGGTAAAATAAATTGCCTCTTAAAGGGCTACTTCTGGCTGATACTTTATATATTTATTATTTTGACTTCATGGCGGAGTACAACTTCCAAGAAAAGATCCTTGCATTAATAAAAAACGTGTTAAAAAATGAATTACAAACATTAAACTACACATGTAAACTTGCTAGAAAACTATAAATTAGTCACAGTTAATGCACCATTCGGAGCAGATGTAGGCAGAAGCCTTTGTCAACGTCCCAGCAGTGAGAACGTAGCAGTCCCAGGTCTTCCCTGACCTTCCAATCATTAAGCCAGAAGCCAGACCACTGAGCCACAACAGCTTTGTTCCAAGTACACACTTCTTAAGATAATTTATTTACAACTTAATCCTATTTCAGGAATCTGTAAGGTTAAGTGACTTTGACAGACGCTGCTCTTACTACTAAAAATAGCTGGCTAAGAATTAAACCCCACGTCTATTGCAGGACTGGTTGGCGTAACAGGAATGAAGGCGAACTCTGTATATTAAATCTGGGTGTTCCATCGGTGAACAGAGAAGTGCCTTATACACTGCTGTTTACGTTATGGCTAAACCTTTCTCTGCAGGTGCGAGTCAATGTTCCATCATGGTGTGACAGAATTCTGTGGAAGTCCTACCCTGAAACACACATCATCTGCACTGCATATGGTGAGAGCGAAAGAATTTCTTAGGGAAAATAAATATTGGGAAATTGCTTTGACGCATTTTTACACAAAATACTAGTGAGGAGTACATCCTGAACAGTTTTACATCATTGATGTAGGCCGGATTTCATTCATCATTCTCAGATCAAATACATATGTTTTGTAGAACGAATGACAATCAGCACACACATCCCAGTCTTTTATCAACAAAGACACAGAGTCATTTCCTCTGTTTCTGCCTGAAATCTTTTTCTCGCCAAACTCAGTATGTGTCATGCTTTTAGATATTTATGTTTATGTCTTCTGTTTTCTAACTGCTAGATTGGTAACAAAGAAATTCCGCGGTTTGTCTTTTACTAGGTTGCACAGATGACATTTTCACAAGTGATCACTCACCTGTTTTTGCCACTTTCCAAGTGGGGGTGACGACACCATGCAGCTCCAGAACAGGTGCTCTTGTTAACATAGCTGTTTGGGCACTAATAGCTTTAATATGACTGAATCATTTGAAATAAAGAAGATTTTTAAAAAAACTTTTTCATCAGATTCAAACCCCGGCGCAGAGAGGGCCTGGATTGAGCTTGAAGGCATCGAGGCCATCGTAAAGACTGCAAGCAAGGCAAAGTTCTTCATTGAGTTTCACTCCTCGTGCCTCGAAGGTTAAGAGTCACATCTAACAGGATTTATAAAGCAATGCAATACAACAGAGAAGCTATAAGTAATTGTTATCTTTGTTAAATATTGTTTGCAGAGACGCGACGCTCCAGTGAAAATGATTCACAGAGCTGTGACGTTCCAGGCTTTCTCAAACTAGGCTGGTCCTTCAAACAGCTACCAAAGGTGAGAGACTGAGCCCATTTACTGGCTGAGAAGTTGATCGTAACACGCCGATATCTCGAGACACCCTTCATTTCTTTACATCTCACAAGGAAAATGTTCCCGGGAGAAAACTTTCAGTGATTTATTGAACCATGTGCAAACATACATAGAAAGTTGTTAATGTCCCACAGTCGATCATGCATCAACACCACTCAGGCTCTTTTAAAATGCTTAAATAGTTCATAGGTTGGATTGACAACCAAACAACCAATAAAATGTTCAAATGTAAGAACTGGATTGGAAATGATGTCCAGAGTAAAACAGTGAAAAACGTGAAAGGATTTTTGGAGAACTATTTATAAAGTTCACTTTAAAGATTAGAAGTGAGTCCTTGGAAGCAAAACATCATGACATGAAGTGTGGTTCAAGATGTTTGCACAGGGCAGTGTGATACTCAAGTCTTTTGTTAACTTGTGTTTTGTTTATGCATCTCATAGCTTCTTCCAGTTGTGTCTGACATGGAGCATCTTCAGGACCAGCACCTCCTGTGTTCTGTAAAGTCATGTGATGGGTTTGAGTCATATGGTCAGTCTAAGGACATTTCCTTCCTTCTTTTTTAGCTATTACACTTTGTATTCTTATTATTTTAATGAGGTTGATTATCACTATCTTTAAAAAGAATATTTATATATAAAAGCAAGTTTTTTTAGAATTAAATTTACCTTCAGCACATCTATTAGTGTAAACTGTTTATTTTCAATACTTCGTCAGTTTTCCCAGCGTAAAGAAACATTTGAAAACAATTATGGCTTTAGAAATCATTTAAAAAAAAAAAACTTTTACTGAGGATTAGAGGTTCTTTATCCTGTTTCTTCTATGCAGAAAAAAACTAAATTTTCAAGTTGTACAGTATCATTATTTGTCACTCAAAGTCATATTTATTCTGTATCATTGTTGTATAATTGTATTGTCATGGACTTTATCTTACCTGACATGCATGAACTAGTTATATTAGATGCACAGTGCCATTCATTTAATGAGGGAAAAAATCTCTGCCATAGGGGAATGTTGTGTCGCTCTGCGCTCTCTGACTGGTGCTTTGGATCAATTTGAGACATTTCTGAGTCACCGAGGTGAGGAGATGGGCTCCATTCGAGGACGGATCAGAGTCCATGTACCCAGGGAAAGACAAGCAACACGGCAGAAGATCTACGGTGGGTTGGCCAGAGCTCTTCTTTTCTAAATCTCTGCTTTGCTTGCACTATCACTTCCCTCTGAAACTTCATCTCCACTGTCACTGCATTCTTTGACTCTCCTGTGAGTCTCACATTGCTTCCTCTATTTGGTTCCTCAATGATCCCTGGCTTGGCTTTACACTTGCTGATATCTTTCGACCGCTTCCTCTTTTGGCTCCTGATTGACTGACCATGACCAGATGCATCCTGAGACACTGAAACAGGACAGTAGGGTATTATGCCCTCAGGTCAGGCACAACACACACAAACACCAGCATGCTGTGTGACGGCAAATGGGCAACAACCTTTTGCCTGCATGCAGCACATAGTTTGAAGAAGTCCTGCTAATTGCAAAACAAGTTTTTCATTTCCTGTGATTTGACTTTTGCAGAGTTGTTCTGTTTTGAGAAAAATGATAAAGGTCCTGGGAGGGGACATGTACCTTCTGCAACAACACGGATGCCGGTTATCAGGTGGGGACTTCTCTGTGTTTTCGGACATGAGTGGAAACAAAAAGTCTTAAGTTCTCCATGACTCAGAAATTTGTTTTTCTGCTTGGCGGAATGTGATCCTTTTTATCATTATCAAGTTGTTATTCCAATATTTTTCCAAATAAATCTTAAAGTTACACTTAATTTTTATTCTATTCTGTTATCTTGAGAGAAAGACGTTTCCTGTCGGGTAAACAGGATGAATTACATGCTATTTAAATTATATAAAAAACATAATTTCAACATTTTAATGCTTCTGTAGAAGAGTCCAGTATTCCTGCTGTTGACTGTGATGTAGTACTTTGCAAATTAGCTCACAGGAACAAAACAGGATCTTAGATGAGCAGAGACAAAAAAGTGTTTTCAAATGCTAAACTTACAGAAATGAAACAAAAATACTACTTGAGACAAATGCAATGTGCTAGGTTTACCAAAATGCTACCAACATTCCACTAACTGGGATTGTATGATGCTGTAAGCTCCAAGCTTGTAATTTAGGGGTTTATAGCAGAAATAGCCTACAAACAGGTTATTTTTGGGAAGGAAAAAATACCACTTATGGGGCCTGAAAAAATTATTTGGTGTGGCTCAATACTTTCCGGGTTAACCTGAAAGAAACACTATTACTCTATGGGCTGATGTAGAAACTGGGTTTGATGTAAAAATGTACTTTATCTCACAGATCCATAGATATATAAGTCACTTGTTGCCATGGTCTGGTTTTACAATCACAGCTGTCATGTTAGGTTTACATTACAACTGAAACTTAAAGGCTCAGACTTTACAATTACGTAACTCTTCACCCCAGATGAACTAACGTGGAAAAGTGGAAAGCTTACAACTATTCCCCCAGATCCCTTGTCCCCATGTTTAAAATGCTAAAAGAACACCATAGGTTCCTGGTTCCTGGGTATGGAAGCTCATGTGAGGCAAATACAGCTTTAGTTAAATTGTACTACAAAATGTTATTTACCTGTTACCACAAGCTCCCACTATACAGACAAATATTATTTTGTAAAAGGCAACTTTGGTTTAAACACTTTAAAAGTGACAGGGAGATGTGAAAGAGGCTACTTCCGTTTTTTTTAAAGGAAATGAATGATAATTCTGCACATTTTCAATTTATGTGCAGTTCTAGCAGCATAATTAAACACTTGTATAATCCATTACAGGCCCCCTGGAGTCCCGCTTAAACTCACTCCAAGCAGCTACACCAACCCAGCCTACTTCATTTGTGAAGGTATATCAGTCCCACGCCGAGCGGAGGAGGATCTCCCCCAGCGCAGAGACCCTCAGGTGATCTGGTCTGGAAATGAGGCCTTGCAGCTCCCAAAAGTCTCAGGTCGTCAGGGCTTTAACCGGAGACCCTGTCGCAGATCAGACTTCACAGAAATTGAAATTCCAGCCATTCTGCCTTCGTGCACTCCATCCAGTGACATCCATACATCCCAAACCAACTCTTCCTATCAGCTTTTCCCAGCCAAAAACCCATCTCCGGTCCCGCCACCCTCATGTAATGCCATCCCACGGTACCAGAAACAGACCTCCCAACCTAAAGAAAAATACCAAGGAAAAGTAAATCATGTTCAGGACTCCAGCCAACCTGAATGCAACTTAAAGAACTTGTACATGAATCACTCGGTAATCATCAGGGATAAAGTCAGGAGGGATCAACTTCAGCCTCTTCCAGCAGGGGCCAATGCAATCCAAGCAGCCAAGTCACCATCAGCTGTTCCCTATAACCCCACTCACTTGGCAAACTGTAAGGCCTCTGCTCCCTGGCTTGCTGAAAAGCAGACTCCTGGACCCACAGGAGACAACTCCCTCACTGCTTTGCAGATCGCCAAGTCCCTCAGTGAAGTTGACTTCTTTCCCTCAGAGCAGAGAGACCCATCAATACTCAGCCAAAGGGCAAATTATAGAAATGGCCCTTCCAAACACGGAGACAGAAACTACAGCTGGGAGAAAGAGGTATGAACCCACTAACAAAAACAGATGTTACAGGACTCCACTCTCAGTTCTTTAAAGAAATTATTATTTTTTTCCTCTTCGCAGGTGTCCGTCCTCAAAGGTGCACCAGAGACTGTGCGGGAGCTGCTTAGTACTCTCGGTCTTCAAAAATACACCCTGGGACTCAGCCTTAATGGCTGGGATGATCTGGACTATTTCAGGTAAAACTGATTAGGATATACAATGACGCTAATTACTTGTGTTTGTCATTTCAGTGAATACTGTTAACACATAAAAACAGGTCTGAAGTGATGAAGGAGCTGGGAAAGAACTGTTTCTGATGAGAAATCTGCCTGTATTTCTGTAGTCACATTGTTACTCATATGAAAAAGTGTTTTGTTAATCATGTTAATAGGAAAAAACTGACGGAAAAAGTTAAAATCATATTTTTGTTTTTAAAAAAGAGAAAAAGGAAAGTATGTGTTTGTTTAAGGTAAAAGGTTGCTTCAGATTTGCTTTGTAAGTGAATGGAAATCAGGCTAGAGATGAGCAGGATGCCAAGACCCCTTTAACGTTAACAGCACTTACAAAAATATACACACACTGCAAAAATGTTATTCCCCATTGGTGTTATTCCAGACAGTGTTTTTGATTCCTTAGCTGCGTTGGCAGGAAAATATTCCCTCGCGGGAATTTCACACATCGACCCTGAGGTCAAAAACAACTTTAGACACAATAATGAAACCAAAACATGAACTTTAATTAACACAACAGAAATAAAATATATGCAAAAAAAATCATATAAAAACTGCAGAGAATAACATCAGAATGTCTGAACCCTGACATAATGGTGAATGCTGTATCAGTTCTTTGAAAGACCAGCAAAAGGTTTTGAGCACATTTCGAAAAACATGTTAATTTAGAAAACTAAATGGAAATGAAACCCACAAAACACATATTGTACTTTTGTTTATGATTTGTCATTTTTATTATTTGGAATTGCATTTTGCACGTAAAAGCTACCAGACTGGAAACTTCTGATTAACTCAGCCACAACAGTCCAGATAAACTATAGTTCACATGGAACGAGTGCTTCAGCGGAAGAACGCTGCAGGCTGTTTCAAGGCCGATTGAAAAAGTGGAATGTTCAGCAGAGACAAAGTGAGAAAAAGAAATTGCGTGCTCAGGCAGTTTGTGAGCGCTGTTTTATTGACCTGGTAGTCTATGTATTTATGGTTTCGTGTATTTGTATTGAGATGCCCACGACACATGCATTTACATTACAAAGTTACAGTAGCATCAATGTCATTGTCTGTCTCGTGTGATTTTCTCACAAATCCATGTCCAATGCTACTTCTCTGTAACAGTGGCATCACTGAAGAGGATCTGTGTGCTGCAGGAGTAACAAACCCTTCACACCGACGTCGGATCATGGAGAACCTACCCAGGAATTGGAACTGACATTAACACGAAGACGTTGAGATGAAATTGTGTAATCTGCTAAATTAGAACTGGAAAGCTTTTCAGAGCTGGAATGAGTTTGAGTGTCAGTCTCATTACCTGGACTTTGCCGCAGCCCTGCCGTCATTTCATGCACTTGATAAATTCTGCAACATATTATCGTTGCAAAAAACATTGCAGGAAGTATTTGTTGCACATTATGGTTCGTCCATTTTTCAGCTGCTGAAAGAAGCCGGCGATATGAATGGAAAACCTTGACATTTGTTTCTAGTTATGGACACATAACGAATATTGACTCTGATTTTTCAGTGACATTGATTTTGTCTCCAATGAATTATAAATTTCAATGAAAATATAATCCTTCCATTTCCAGTGTTGACTAAGGCTGATGTTTACATTCCACTCACTCCTGTGTTGCTTTCCTTGCATACTGTGATTATTGAGCCAGAGCCTGACCTTGTAAAAGCCTGATAATAAACCTGTTGCGGACAAAATCCACAATTGCTGCTGGAAGATTGTCTGGAGAGCTGGTTTAGAAAGATATGGCATATGATGTTTTGTTTACCGTCAATTACCATCATGTCTACTAATCAGTAGCTTTATGCACTATGCAACATTTATGAAGAGCATACAGCAACTCTTGACTGTTACTGGGCAATCATGAGTGTAGTTTTATGCTTTCCAGCAGCAGCAACAGAGAGATTCATGACTGTCTGTCTTTCATTTCTGAGCAGTATCTGTCCTTTCACTGTCATATGTTGTTTTTATGCAGCTTACATCCAGTTCTATTAAGTATGTTTTATCATAAAATGAGATTTATTGGGGGAAAATTAAAAAAGAAAAAGAAAAGTACGACAACACTTCTTTGTACTGTGTGGTCTGACTGCCCGTAACATCTTCAAGTCTTGTGTGTGAGACTGTCCTCCTAAATCTGATCAGGTACAATTTCATTATTACATCTTGGTGATTTCATAAAACCAAAGCTACTGGGAAAATGGGACTGATAAGCTGATAAATGTGATTGTCATTTTGAAGAAAGAATTATTTTCTTATTCTAACCCATTCAGGAAGAGACTATGCAAGAAAAGCAATTCACACTAAATTCAGCATATATGTGGTAGCTGTGATAAACTGGCCTCTTTAATTTCAGCAGCCCTTGTCTTAAAATATTAAAACTCAAATGGTTTTGAATTTATGGAAGTTACACCGGTATCAGCACTGAGTTAGAACCATGCTGACCAAACATTGTCATTTGGGTAGTGTCACTTCATTGCAAAGAGGTTCCTGGTTTGGATTTACATTCA
This sequence comes from Craterocephalus amniculus, assembly GCA_036024015.1. Taxonomy (NCBI): domain Eukaryota; kingdom Metazoa; phylum Chordata; class Actinopteri; order Atheriniformes; family Atherinidae; genus Craterocephalus; species Craterocephalus amniculus. The sequence goes on along the minus strand of JAVQJG010043849.1, from coordinate 1,489 downwards.
TAGGCGTGTGTATGTGTGGTTGCCAACCTCATTTTTTTCTGTGATTGACTTCCTCTTGCTAGATGACAGAGGGCTCCAGCCTCCGTGTGACCTTAAATAAGTTGAAGCCTCCAAAATGAACAAGTGTAATCCTTTATAACTATTGATGTTACCAGTCAGGTTGTTTCTATTTTCCTCTCTGTTTAGGGACTATACACAGGATTCCTGAAATAACAGTAATCTCCAAAGCAAAAGTGGTATTTGTCAGCCAACTGATAACAGACTATAACTGAAAAAGATGAGAGAACTGCAAACCCAAGCCTAAAATGAGTCCTAAATATTTTCCTACGTATAAGAAGTGTTTAGATTTTAGCATTCAGTAGGGTTAGTTACTTATTAAAAGATGTCTGCTGACAGCGGGTATGTGTCAGTGACCACTAAGTCACTGCCTTATTGACTTTGGTGAGATCATCACCTGTACTGTATGAGTGCAGGGAAGTTCTGGTCACCAACAAGTACAAAGGAAAAGGTTTTAAAAGTGTTTAACTTAAAAAAGAAATTTTTACAAACATCACCTTTTTGCAAAGTTATGAATTTTCTGTTAGATTTAGAATATCTTGAAAATGTGCCAAAATCCCCGCAATGTTCTCCAGTTGTTGTTCTTCTTCTGTCTACCTCTGACCTTTCTTATACTTTACTCATCAGATCTATATGCTGTCACAGCATCTTTGTACATTCTCTTCCTACTGGTTAGCAGCCTGGTCACATTTTGATGTGGGATGGCATCCCATTCATCACTGAGGAGTTGTTGAAGGTCAACCAGTGCCGTCATGTTTGATAGTCTCAAAAATAGTACAACCGAGCTGATCCCAGTTGCTGTCGCATTCAAACCTCCTCTTTCCAAAACTGTTATTTGTGAGGAAATTAAAAACACTGTGTGACTGTACATAACTTTTATTTTAGATACATGGAAATTTAAATACTTGATAAGTTAAATATTTGTAAAACTACAAACTTAAAGGGAGACCAATATTACTGATTTGAATGAAAAATCATTTTTGGACATGGGAGGTTTGTAGCTGACAGTGACAAAGTGTTCAGTAGGGTTTATGTCTGGAATCATGACAGGCCAGTCCATCCTCTCTATCTTCAAATTCTGGAGGTACTCCATGATAATGACGAATTTCCTCCTTCTGAACTCAGACAAAACTGAGGTTGTTGTCTTTGGACCAAAATTAGTCTCAAGGTGATGCAGAAGAACTAGTCCATGCCTTTGACTAGATTATTGTAATTCCTTACTGGTGGGCTGTCCTAAATATGCACTGAAAAGTCTCCAGCTGATCCAGAATGATGCAGCCAGGGTTCTGATGAGAACCAGCAGGAGAAATCAGATTTCTCCAGTTCTAGTTTCTCTTCATTGGCTTCCTGTTAAATCCAGGATAGAGTTTAAAATCCTTCTTCTCACATATAAAGCTCTCCACAAACAAGCTCCAGTGTATATCACAGATCT